>JAJOOH010013997.1:0-49342 GCA_029582605.1 Solanum gracilifrons | reverse complement strand
TATATACTTCATATTTTCCCTACCAATTAAAGAGCATAGATATAAGTATGTATATTTTCTCTTTTCCCTCCAAAGCACATGGATTTAAAAAGAATGAAAAGAGAAAAATGGGCAAACTTGAAAGAATAGGACTTTAATGTGTTTGGCATACGACCACAAAGACAGTATCATTATATTACCCATTTGCAATTAACAAATATTAATAAAGTGTGTGTATATATA
Organism: Solanum gracilifrons; assembly: GCA_029582605.1. Taxonomy (NCBI): domain Eukaryota; kingdom Viridiplantae; phylum Streptophyta; class Magnoliopsida; order Solanales; family Solanaceae; genus Solanum; species Solanum gracilifrons. The sequence goes on along the minus strand of JAJOOH010013997.1, from coordinate 49,120 downwards.
TATATATATATATATATATATATCACTCTTTCAGTTAACCAACAAGATATCCATCTTATAACTACTACAAAAGAAATTCCACACATGCAATTTTTGGTGGAAATTGTAATCATGTTGTCTCCCAAAACAATTAGGAAAAACAGATATTTAATTCCCATTTTTTATAACAAAGTTTGAGCAGAAGAAATCCAAATGTGTCGGTAATTAAAGATTCTTTAATCACTAATTGTACAAAAAAAAGGTGTAAAAGTGGCTCTTTTGGAACAGAGATTACGGAGATAATTAAAGTGAAAAAGATTATATTAACGCGTGGATCACTAAATACTGCTTTGTACCTTTTTTTCACACTAGAATAATCTAAAAGCTTCTTCTTCTTCATTTCCTTTATTTCTTTTTATTTTTAAATTTTAATTAATACATTGGAAATTCTCTTTACCAAAAAGTTCAAAGCACAGCCATCTTAAAGTGGGGGTAGTCTATGGGCTGAAAATTCGGTATTAGTAGCCAAATTTGATTACCTAAATGATTGCAAAAATAATAAATTATTTGTGAAACTAATTTAGCAATGATGAATCTTTATAGGGTAAAAATAACTCTTTTTCCTTTTTTTTACTTGTCATATTTATTAAAAATAGTTATTTCAGAATACTTGTCATTTAATTAAAACAAAAAAGAATGGAGATTGGATTCTTTATATTTTATTGTTACTCAGACTAATGTGGAAGAGATTAATTAATATAGCAAGAGCAAGACATAATTTAAAAATAAATAAATAAAAGTAAACTAATCGAAATACTTTTTATTTAGAATTTTTGTCGAAAGAGATTGTAAAAGAAAAATTGACAAGTAAAATGTATAGGAGAGAATCGGATTAGGATCAACTAGATATGAGTTTTATATTTCAATCTTTCTTTCTTAAAACATACTTTCTCCGTTTCACAAAGAATGACCTGGTTTGACTTGGCACGGAGTTTAAGTAAATTAAGAAGACTTTTGAATCTTGTGGTCCTAAATTAAAGTCATGTCAAATGTACAAAATTGCCCTTAATCTTGTGGTTTTAAACATGCCACGTGGAAAGCAAAAAGTAAAATGTTACCAAAAAAGGAAAAAGGTCATTCTTTTTTAAACTGACTAAAAAGAAAAGGAGGTCATTCTTTGTGAAACGGAGGGAGTATTAATTTCACCAATTGTTCTTAAATTTTAAAAGAAAAGATTTATAACTCAATTTCACACGAAATTGTAAATTGCATGTCATATATTACTAGACCTTCATCATTGTTTTTTTTGGGGGGAATGGATATTAATGATGGCGGTGAAAAGGGACTCCTAATTAGTAGTACAATATTTGCTAACCTAATGATGGTTAAGTCCCTTGCCTATGATTTAGTGTCTGGGCTTTTTGTTTCATATATGATTCATAATTAGTCTTTTCAAAGTTCCAAAATGAACCCACATCATTTCTAGTCAAAATCTTTTCATTAATCCCTTATTTATCCTAAATAGCAGGTAATAGTAATACTAATAATTATTCAGACCAGTTTGAAGAGAGATCAACTTGCATTCATGTGCCTCTCCAAATATTTTGGCATGCCCAACTTTTCACGTGAATGACCATTCATTTCTTGGTCTCATGATATTATTATTTCATGTTAATATTACTGTTCCATAGAGGCGTTATAGCAACTTATATATGGTGCTACAATTAATTAATCAAGAGATTAAGAGACATTATATACCACTATTCATGAGTTACTATATTTTTTGCTCTTTTAGTAACTCAAATTCGTCTATGTAGCGTGGGTGGTCTATTCAACAATATAAAATATCCATGCATAACTTGTTTAAGGATCACAATCTTAAAACAGGAGGTATAGAGTGCTTGCCACTTGATCAACCCATCTCGTCGAAGCAAAGGAACATCATTTGTATTTGCTCAATTTTTCAAGTTCTTATATATTTATAATGACCATCTCATATTTATCGATATGTGTAAGCTAGAGAATAAAGAGTGAAAAGGGACATTTTTATTTATCTTTTACAAATCTGCAACTTCACTGAACTTGCATGCTTAGTTAATTAGTTTAACTTTTTAGATAAAGTATGTTCAAGTATCTTTTCTGATATAGAACATAAGACTCACGATTGTTTATTACACATAGGTTTACATTAAAATAGTTCCTATTATTTTTTTCTTGAGGAATATTACCTGAAAAGAAAAAAATTAAAATATAGTACACGAAGAATAACATAAGTGGGAATTTTAGAATACATTCTCTCCCTTTTTCCATCTTGATTAATTAATTTTAATACAAAGATAGAAAACCAAACCACACTTTTAACTTTCTGAGCCTAACAATCATAGCTCACTCTTGTAAAACAGCGAGCGCAACGCATTCACGGAATTACTGAATCTTCTTATCCGCTGCAAAGATCAACGGCTCAGATTAACTACGAGCTCTCCCCCTATTTTCCACATCAGATTTACGCCTCCTTCCTATTATTCATTAACTGATCTGTACATTAACCCCTAATTTTATCTTATCTAATTTTTTTTTATCTTTTAATGGGCAATACAGTAAATATTGAGTAAGAAACACACTTTATTAAGTTTAGCTATGAAGAACAATAGCCAACTTCTCTTCCTGATGAAATTTGATTTGCCTAGCAATGAAATCCTCAATGGCTTTCTGAAACTCCTCATTGCTTAATTCATCCACTGGATAAACCGTTTCCGATGGATCAACGGAATTATCGATTTTCCGGTACATCTCTGTCTCCGATCTACGAAGCTTACCGTATATTTCCTTGTTACTTCCCCTTTCAAACTTCGCCGATTTAGTTCTCCGTGGAATTTGAGAATAAAAATCCTTTTCAGTTTCCGTCTTTGTTTCTTCGGAACCGTCTGATTCCGAAATCGTCTGAGCATTCACTTCAAGTATAGTCTGTTTGTCTTGGTAGACAGTTTGTTCACGTGCCGGTGCGGAAGAGGAGTTTCCGGCGGTGAAATTCCCGGAGCATTCTTCCTTTTCGATGAATGAATCGTAGAGTTCAGTTTCGGTGTTATTTGAGATCGTTGATGAATCGCCGTTGAATCGGCCAGATTTGAAGAAGAGAGTGAGAACGATGACGTTGCTAATAAGGAAAATGAAGAGAGGGCTAAGTATTATGGAGATAAGTTGCCGGAAATACTCGCCGGATATTTTGACGACAAAAGGTAACCGAGTAGAACTCCATAAGAGCACAAAAACTCCAACGCAAAGCTCAACAATTCGAAAAAGCTTGGCAACGCTTTTGAAACTGTGGAATATCAGAATTACTCTGTTTTCCATTTTTTCAGTACCGAAATCGAAAGCATCCATTTGTAGAGCAATGAAAACAAGCTATGCTGATCGATTGAAAAAGTTGGTTTTTCACAGAAAAATCTAAAGGAAATATGAGTAGATATGTAGTGACGGTTTTGCTTATTACTTATTATTTACTGAGAGAAGAGAAAAGGAGTGAGGAATTTAGATTTATTGGAAGCAATAGAAGCGTTTTAAATGAATAGGTCCTGCCATTTTATAGAGTATTAATATTGTTGCGTGGAATAAACAATACGATTTTGCAAAAGCTATTTAGTATGTTTTAATCAGACGGCGAATAATTCAAAAAAGAAAAATCTTCTGTTGTGTTTGGTCAAAAATAAATAGAAAAATATTTGACACTCATAAGTTGATATTCAAAGAGTTCTAACAGAGGTTCCAATAAAGATTTGATTTTGTAGTTTTGTATAAATCTATTTTAATTTTAGGTTCCAATAAAGATTTGATTTAGTAGTTTTGTATAAATCTATTTAAATTTTATGTCTTTCATCTTTTATGCCATTGAAAAAGTGTTTTTTTTTAAAAAAATAATAATTTATAAGAGATTATTTTTATGATCGTATTTAGAAAAAAACTTGTTTAATCACTTCTTCATGATTCTTTCCTTAACAATGATAAAAAATATAGTTTCAATTTCACTTTTGTTCAAATCTCGTAAATAGCTTTCTTTCTTGTTTCTATTCTCTCACAAATGTTCAAAAAAAAAACGTGAAATTTTATACTCTCTTTAATTTAATTTATATGACTCAATTATTTTTAGTTTGTTCCGAAAATATTGATATATTTTTAGATTTAATAGAAATAATTTAACTCTAAAGTATTCATTTTATTTTAAAATGATTTAGAATCACATAAATATTTATAATTTATTTTTAATAACAAATTTTAAAAATATTTTTTTTTCTTACACTTCCTACAATTAAAATATTTCACATTGAAAAGGGAGCTAATGATTTTGATTTTTAGCTGCTATAATCACAAATTCACAACTTCAATTTAACAGCTTAGGTTCCCGCTTTTTGCTATACTTGGAAAAACATGATAAATTACTTGCAACACCCTTATAATACTGAGAAAGTTGCGAATGCACCCCTTCTGTTTAAAATATCAAACCCCATATATTGTGAAAATTCTTCAAAAATATAGTACAATTGTAACGTATATTATGAAATTAAATATTTAGATCCCCGTTTAATAACTACCTCCCACTTATGAAATTATATCAAATAATAAGTACTCTTTAAATTTTAATATGTCATTTAGTCAATTTTCTCTATGTCAAATATGTTGTTATATGTTATAGTTGTTTTACATAATATTTGGTTGAATAATTTTAACTTATATTAAGAGAAAATCTATTCCAAATAAAACTTAATTGCTATGATAAAATATTGTCATAGAAGATCAATATTATAGAGAGATCGAATTATATATAAATCAATAGATATGCACCATTAAAATATAAGCGGTATCTTTGAAATACTAAGAAGTATCTTTGAGTTTTACTCTGAATCTAATAGGAATAGATTCATCTTTTTGTTTAAAGTTAGTCAATTATGTATTGATTTCTAGACTGCAAAATTGAAGAAAACAATCACTGATTCTTCAGACGCTTCCAGCTCGTTAAATTTGTTGAATTCTTATACTTACTTCTGTTATGTTTATTAGTATTATTTTGTTCTAATAGAAAAAAGATTTCTAAAAGTTGCGTGTTTAAAGATGAGAAAATGATTAAAATGGTCCTTAATGTATGAGTAATGCTTTATTTTGATCTTTAATATATTTCATTTGATTGAAATAGTCTTTAATGTTTGACAAAAGAGTTTATTATGGTCCTTAATATATATCACTTGATTGAAATGGTCCTTAACCCAAAACAAAAAGTGTTCATTTTGATCTTTTGCCCTAAACCTAACAAATTTATAAATTTAAAAAGTGTTAAATTTAACTATTGACGCTATGTGGATAACAAAATTCACTATTGTTGTCTTTTTATGCTATCCAAAGAAAGAATTACATAAAATCTAACACCATTTTCTCTACTTTCTCCAACAAATATACTATTTTTTTTTTGTTAAAATATTATTCCCTTGACCTAATATCAATTTCTATTTTAAGCAAGAGAAAATAGTAAATTTTACTAGAGAAAGTAGAGGCAATAATGTTAGATTTCATTAAAAAAAATTTGAAGTTAATAAATAAGACAATAATAATTAAATTTATTAGTCATATGGATCTACAGTCAAATTCAACACTTATGTTTTTAAAAAATCTGTTATTGTTAGAATAAAGCACCAAATTAAACACTTTTTGGTATATATTAAAGACCATTTCAATAAAATGAAATATATTAAAGATTAAAATGAACACGTTTATCATAAACTAAAATCATTTTAATTCAAGTAAAATATATTAAAAACAAAAATAAAGCATTATCTATCATTTGATCATTTACTCGTTTAAAGATAGTCATAGAAATTAGACAATTTGCTATTGTGTTCTCTACAAGTTGTGGCGTACTGAAGTTCATCTGGTCAACGTTTCAAATCAAAACAAAAGATTAAAAAAAAAGAGAGAATCTAAACTGAAACTTTTAATTCTTTGACTAGACTAGATAGATACAAGTTTCTATTATCCCCGACTCCCCGTGTTGATAGGAAGATGGTCATAAATTAATTAGGCCTCGTTATGTTTTTATTAAAATTAAAACATCTTACAGATATTTGATAAATAATGATGATTGTATCATGTATGGTAATTGAAGATGATATAGTTCAAAAAGATAATAGGTCTTTTAAGATCACTTACTTCATGTGATTTTAAATTGGGAAAATTGTATGAAATAGCAAACTATTAATTCAAATTAAATGTTATAATCATAGTTTATTTTATTTGTAATTCGCAGCAAACATCCCATTTTTTTGTCATCTGGTTCGATATACAATTAGCCATTTTCGGTATACAAATGTATAAAATGCATTTGTGTTTGTATAAAGCGAGAGAAAAGTGTATATACAAATACATATATTTTCGTCCTATGCACTTATAATTATACAAATAAAGATCTTATTATACAAATTAAAATATATAAATGAATTTATATAAAACAAAACAATTTGTATAAAATTGGATGTATAGATCTAGCGAATTATACAAATCAAAAGTTCTATAGCAAACATAAAATTTGTTATGAAGCACAATTATGCAAACTATAGTTATAACATACAAATATGATTTTTATGTTTGCTATATGTGAAAGCTGCTCATTTAAATTTACTTCATCCTCTTTTAACTAGTTAAATTTACATCTAACAACAAATAGCTAAAATTTAACTAGTATTTTTTTTTTCGAATTCCCTTGTTATATATGGTCGGGTTGCATTATTGCAATTCTTGTACTCTGTTTTCTAGTTTAAAACTGCAATAATTTAATTTATTTTATGAAAAATCTATTTTGGCAATTGTTCCCTAACCTCCACTTTCCTATTTTGGTGTGTATAGTGAAGGACGATATGGAAGAAAGCAATAAAACTTTGCCGCGATTTGAACTCTATAGGTTTATGTCTCACGGCTAAATCTTTTTTCACCTAATCTTACTACAATTCAATGTTTTTTTACTATTTTTATAAGTTAGGTACATCATTTTTAATTTTATTTTTTTACAGAGGTTAGATACTGAAGAAAGAAACCTAACCAGATTCTGATGGGAGCCTCGGGAGGGTACATGTAACAGTGACATTTTATTAATTAAAAGACAAGTCTCTATTTATGACACATATGACCATCTTTGAATTACTACATTATTGCGCTCTTCTCTTTATTTTATTTATTACTTTCAAATAAACAAATACTCCTATGTTATTTAATTTAAAATCAATCTAGTCCATTGGATTTTTTAGGAGATAAAGTATATAAAATTAAACCCAACTTAGAGATTGATTACATGAGGGGAACCTCTTCAGTAGGGGTGTATATGACTTGATTAGTTCAAAATTTTCAAATATTAAATCAAAAAACTATTTGTATAAAAAATTTAATTTATAAATCAAACCAAACTAATAAAATTCAGGGTTTTTTTGGGATTTTTAACCTCGGATTGGTTTGAATTTTTCAAATACCAAACCAAATCATTTGTGTCGAATTTTTGATTTTTTAAATCAAACCAAACTAATAAACTTTGGATTTTTTTTCTTTGGGTTTTTGGATTTTTTCGGTTATTCATACAAACATATAATTAACTTGTACTTCAAATATTTCTTTAGTCTAACCAAAATACAACTATTTAAGATGTTTCTTAAGAAAATAACACAAAATATGAGATGAGTGATGAAGCTAAAATATTCAATAAAAAATAATAATTAAATCATATAAAATAAATATTGCAAATTGATAAGTCATAATGAAAATGATCATAATTTAAAAGTATTAAATCATGCTAAAATAAATCTAATAAGTATTAATTACATGATTAAATATTAAAGAACAAATATTCAACATTGTTGTCATTCTTAGTGTTGAATTAATTTATTTTGTTAGTATTAGTAATGAATTGATTTGAATTAAGCTTATTAGAGTTACTAGTATCTATGGACTATAACATTTATTGTACCATTCAAATTTTTAAGTCTCAAAAAAACTTTTAAAAATATGTTAAAAGATAACAATTATGAAAATGTACAAGTAAAATTTAGAAATTACATCAAAGTAAATTCTTTTATGTTTAAAATAAATTTTAAAAATTATATGTATAATGTCATGTTGGTTTGGTCTCGGGTTGACTTTTTTTAGTTAAAATCAAACCAACCCAATTATAGTCGGATTTTTTTTTCAATACCAAACAAAATCAAACGAAACTATTAGTCGAATTTTTTTTCCGACTTGACTCAATTTGCGGTTTAATTCGATTTTATTCACCCCTATTCTTCAATATATTAAACTTAGACTCTTAAAGGGAAAAAAACTTACTCTATGAAAGAATCAAATGATTGATGAAAAACTAATCTATTCAGTATAACTTATTTTTGTTTAACCAGATAAAATAGGCCTAAAAGGGTAAATTTAGGAATTGAGGATAACCCGCAATTGCTATAATATTTGCCTTTTGATGAACACTGAAAAAATATTTCATTGTGTAATAAACTGTAAATCACACAGAAAAAATAAATCGTATTAGTTAAGCTTTATGCGACAAACTAGATTCAGAAAATATTGAAAGGGTTCAATCCCGAACCATAATGTGGATAACCACCCCGTCCAAACTAGGAATTTAATTACTTCAATGTCTCGTGATTTTTCAAAAGAGGCAAAATCTAGGAGTTGGGAAATTGGGACCACCATTAAGTGCAAGGCGAAGAGACTAGATAGGGAGGAAGGAGGCGTACGGCAAAATGGCAGCACCATTTACGCGTTAACTGGTACGTCCATCACTTTCCCATCCATGAATCTAATTCTCAATTCTATTAGCCCATTTGACCAGTCCACCTCGTATTTTCTTTGTTTCAATTAGTAATATGAAATGCTTTGAATTTCAAAAATCAAACAAATAAATAATTTTACTTTCGAAAAATGAACTATTTCATATAAAATTTAAACAGAGTATCTTTTTTTTTGGTCAAATCCATCGGTGGCCTCTTAAATTTGGCATGAAATTTCATTTAGACACATCAACTGGACGATGCTCATTTTAGACACCTCATGTAGGATCCGTTGTGTCAGTTTGATATTTTTTTGACAATCCACTAAAATTACATTGTGCGTGTAACACACTCGCGAATAATATAATATAATGACTAATTAAGGAAAGACACGTGATATTTAAGTACAAAATAATACTTTAAAAATACATTATAAGGAAAAATTAATTTTCAGCCAAAAATAATACTTAGTAAATAAAAGTATTTAGTTTCTAAAACCCCACCAAACTATCCCACCCCTTCTTCCTCATTCTTCCAAACTTTTTCGGCGTCTCCTCTTTACCCCTAATTTTTTTATTTTTTTTGGGTTCTTATTAAATTCAGATTTTCATTTTTTTTTGTTATAGATTTAATTTGTATGTTATTAATTTCATGCTTTTTAATTGTGTATCTAATATTACAATGCCTCCTAAAGGAATAAAACTATAAAAGGAGCACAAATACGAATGCTATATATTATTTGTATGTTGTAGTCCATTCCGTTTAGAATGAATATTTGCATATATGAACTTGATGGGTGTGATAGATGTCCAATAGTGTGTAGCACTGAACTTGAAATATTGCAATAAAAGTTGTAATTGTTGGATCTAAAGAATAAGAATGAGAAGATGACGATGGTTGTGGTGATTTTCGGAACTGAAAAAATTAAAAAATTAATTTGATTGTATTAATAGCGATGGTGAATGGATGGTGTGTGGTGGAGGAGAGAATGAGGAAGAAGAATAGTTTTGACCTTTTAAATATTATTTTTTTGGCCTGAAAAAGAGCCCCTTCACGCGTTGATTTTGGGTGCATTACACTTATCATGCCATGTCAGCGAAAAGTATCAAAATGACACAGTAAAATCCTATCTGAGGTGTCTAAAATGAACATTAACTAGTTGAGGTGTCTAAGTGAAATTTTATGCTAAATTTAGGAAGCTACCGATGGGTTTGGCCTTTTTTTTTCTGTCCTGTTTACTACACTACCATTCCCTGTATGTGACTCTTTATCCATGTTTACAAAAGCAATAATGGAATGGGACTTGTCTCGAATCTAATTCCACACCATGCAATGCTTCTTATTTCTGAACACTCAATCTTTTAGGCTAAGCCTTGTAGGTGCGTTTTGATTTTCCCCATTCACAGGTCTAAAAGGATATACTCTATAATTTATTCCGATTTATGGGTGTATCTTTTTGTTTTTTTGGTTAGTGAAAAAAATTAATTTTTAATTTATCTTAAATGAAATAATTTATAGCAACACAAATATTTATATTCTATTACTTGATTTAAAACTTTTTTTCTATTACTGTGGTAATGTAATTGGTTAAAATGAATGACATAAATTGAAAGATGGAGAATATTTAGTATGTCTCATGCACGCTTTACAACTTTGATAGAGATATTACTATATCTTAAATTGCATGTCGTCTCGTAACATTATCCTTTTAGATTTTTCAACTTATTCTACTTACCTTTTTTCGCTTATGGTTAAAATTAATTAATGTCTGATAACTACATGGGATACATAAGGTTGCTGTGAAAAGTTCCGCCCCTAGTTGGGGTGTACATGGCTGGGTTGGTTTGGGTTTTTCAAATATCAAATTAAATTATTTGTGTTGGGATTTTTAAATTTATAAACTAAACCAAATTAATAAAACTCAGGTTTTTCAACCTCGGATTTTTTCGGTAAAGTATTCATACAAACATATAATTTACTTGTACTTCAAATATTTCTTTAATTCTACCAAAATATAACTATTTAAGGTGTTTCTTAAAAAAAATAACACAAAATATGATACGATTAATGACACTAAAATATCCAAAAATAATAATAATAATAATAATAATAATAATAATAATAAGAATAATAATGAAATTGCATAAAACAAATATTGCAAATTAACAAGTCATAATGAAAATTATAATAATTTAAAAGTACTAAATCATGCTAAAATAAGTTTAATAAGTATTAGTTGTATGACTAAATATTAAAGGAAATTAAAGTTAGATTATGCATTTTAATTGTTTAAACCAATGTAAAACTAAAGAACAAACATTCAATATTATTGTCATTCTTAGTGTTGAATTGATTTTCTTTTTGCATTAATATTAATTTGATTTTGATTTAAGCTTTATTATAATTACCAAGATCTGTGGAGTATAATCTTTATTGGACCATTCAGAATTATAAGTTTCAAATTTGAAATAATATATTAAAAGATAAAAACTATGAAAAAGTATAAGAAATATTTAAAATTTATATCAAAGTAAATATTTTTATGTATAAAATAAAATTTTAAAATTATATATATAATGTCAGGTTGGTTTGGTCTCGGGTTTTTTTTTTTCAAGTCAAACCAAATCATTAGTCGGTTTTTTTTCATTTGACTCGATTTGCAGTTTGGTTCGATTTTCGATTCGGTTTTGTACACCCCTAACCACAAGCATGTATGGACTCTTTAATATGATTTGAAATTTTTTCATTTTTAAAACTAGATTATCGTTGAAATAAGTTCTCGCGGGATATCAAAAGTAAGAAAGAGAATCTTGTTGAATATTGGGTCTGAATCATAAATCACTCATATGAACCGTGTGTTCATTCGCTTACCTCGACTAATTTCGTGAAATACCTATAACCTCCCACCAATAACATATACATAGGTAACTCTATCTACCATAGAAGTAGTTTTCTTAACCTGTCGTTTTCGTCCTGCACTTGGAATCAATGTCTTTGTATTTTTGGTTGGTCTAATCCCAAGTAGATTGCTATCACGGGAGTAGCAAAGAAGGTGGAACAATATGGTTGGTACATGCTACTCCTACTTAAAAAAAATATAGTAAAACGAAAGGACGAAAAATTGAACGTGGAATTTTTTTACAATGGCCACAATTGAGGGCATATTTTGTTTGAGCGTGAAGTATATTGTTTGTATTCTTATTTTTAGACCTACAATGCAGGTAAATATATTTTTCCCTTCGCCTTATTTTCATGTAAAAGGAAAAGAAATTAAAACATTTTTGTTGATTGTTTAATTTCTCCCTTATTCTACTCTCTTCTTTCCCCCCTTTCACCAACAATGCGCTAAAGTAGTCAAATATAATTGTTCTCAACATGTGCTTGTTTCACTCATTTCGTCTTTTAAAGATATTTATGCAAGAATTCATATACCACTTTTTTTTTTTTTTTAAAACGTAACTCTTTGAGACAAAGCGAGAATAAATTACTTGACAAATAGATGAGATCCCACCTTAAGAGTCTGATTATATAATCAGTGGCCTAACCTCTACACCGTGTTTAAGGAATTCAATATTTATTTACATACACTAAACACAAAAAAACATATCTTATATATATAGTATAATTTTTATTGAGGGGCTTCAGTGAACACTCCTCAATTCGCCCCCGTTAATATAATAGTTGCAGTAGTAATAGCAGGCACTGAAAATGATATAATAGTTGGCAAATGTAATTTTCTTGCCAATAACTTTTCACATTTCGATTAAAAAGATTACAAACACTTTTACCGAATAAATTAATTATCCCATACGCAAACAGACAATTACTTACTCATAAAATTAATTTTAATATCTAAAAAATATTCAATCCAAACCTGGTGCAGGGCACTAAATTGCTCTACTAGTATTATAAAATCCAAACCTTGTGTATTAGTGAATGCCTTGAAATTTCAGTCACTATCACAAATTCACAACCTTCCTAATCGAAGGATAATATAATAGTATAGAATAATTACATAGTACTTATATAATTATCTATATATTTTATTGGCATATAAATCCAAATGATTCCTTAAAAAAAATAAACCAAAACTAAATTTACTAACATACTGACACGATCTTCACAATTTTCTTCAACGACACTGTTTATATACCCTCCTTTTTTCTATCGTGTAGCTGTATGGGATACAGCGGCGGAGGCATCCGAACCCCTCGGCGGAAAATATTACTATTTATATAATGTTAAATTATTTTTTTAGGTATGTATAATAGATGTCGAACCCCTTCAACTAGTTTGTGTGTTTACTTCTCAGATTTTGAACCCCCTTATTAAAAATTCTGGCTCTGCCACTGATTGGATACATGACAAAAATGAAAATGAAATAAAACAACAAAGGCTGTTTTGAAGATCTGGCTTCTATCTGCTGTTACTTGCACAATTTTCTGCAATAACTCTGTTTACCATGTTTTTTCTTCCATGAATCAAAAGGGAAATAATGCGTACTGTTCATGGTCTCGACGATTGTGTTACATTTGTGCCTCAGAAACGTTTGCAAATTTTCAACGCAAAGCTCTAGCTACCTAGCTGCTACGTGATATTGTTTTAACATGACATAACTTCTGTATGGATATATATAAAGTACATTTCATGTTAAGGATGAAATAGAAGAAGTGTACCTAAAGTTAATTATATTTAAATTTAGAAGTGTATGTAACTTTTTCTAAAAATAAATGGACTAACAAAAATCATGTCACACCACCTGAAAAACTTTTTCATGGGACCATTATAAGCAATTTTCACTTAATCAACTTAGTAATTAATTAGTGATTTCTGATTTGGATTAGTAATATTCTCTACTTTTTTCTTGTCTTCTACCCCGTGAGTGTTGGGAATCGATATTGAAGTTTAATTGATTTGGATTTGCTTCATCTAAAAATCATTTGAAGCGCTTTCTATCATAGTGTTTTTTGACTCGAATCTAATTAAACCTTTAACGCAAATCATAAAACAAAAAGTCATATTTTTACCAACAGATGTGGGAATCTTCAACAACATAACTTATTGATTAATTATCTGATTAACTTATATACAGTTAATCTTGACCAGGATAAATTAGTTTTGCGACTTTAGAGACTTAATAATAGTTAAAATATCCAACTTAATTATAGTCATGTCCCAAAAAAGACAGGTTGAAAGAAATAAAGACAATTATTAATTAAAGAGTATCGGATATGTTGAAAAATATGGGCTCCATGTCCTTAACAAGATTATCCTAAAAAGTGGCTGTTACCCTCGTGGTGGAGAATCTGCTGCCAGTGAAAGCTTATGGTTCTGATGAAAATTGACAAAAGGCAACTGATTTTCAACATATAATTTCCCAAGAGAATTTGAATTTGTATTTTAGATAATTATATATATAGTAGGAAGAATATAACTTATAAGAACCCACAATAGAAGCAGCTTGCGTGTAAAGAGGTTGAAGAATATTTGTAAAGGTCATCTTTCAGATAAACCCACAATACTATATCCCTTCTTATTTTGCTTCTTTAATTTTATGAGACAACTTATGCGGTCGAACTCATCTCTTCAAAAAGGTTAAATACGACAACCTCCCCTTTGCTTTCTTTTTTTTAATTCGAAATGACTTATATCCAACTATATTTATGGATTTATCTTATATCCATATATAAAATTGTTTTCGTGTAATAGTCTAGCTAGGAATATATATAATACCATATTTTACATTACTAACTAAAAGTATTTATCACTAAAATGTATGAATTATTAGTGATTTGACTTCATGAATATATTTAGTGGTTATCGATTAGTGTATAGAATTTAAACTCTTTAGTAGTGGAATCGCGATGCTGAGACAATTGTTTTATGCTTTTGAATTTTGTCATTGCATGCATGCATGTGTGGTGTTGTCGAGTTTTCTAGCTAATTAATGAAAGGAGAATATAATATGGAACTGATTTGTGTGTGTGTCACCATTTATTTTAAATTGTTATATTTGTGTATTCGAAATTTTGTTCCATCAACTCAAAGAGAATCAAGCATCAAACTTGTTCTATGGTGATTGTATATGTAGTAGAATAAGATATTTTGCATGCGAATATGCCGTCGTTTCCGCGTCGAACTCGTGTATGTCATTACTCACTTAATCCCCCAGTTATTTGCATTACTATATTTTTTCTTATTAATATATTTAAATAAATTATTATTATTTTAGATAATTTTTTTAACTTCAATTCTCCACATGACATGTTTAAAATTCAAATAAAGAAAGTACTAAAAAGTATTTTATATCTGGGACGGAACGAAATATAGTAGCTATTTCTATTTTTCTAGTCTTGAAATATAGTGTTTTGGGGATAAAATCATGGATTGAACTTTTACTTTATTGTACTATAGTTACTAAACTATTTCAAGTAGCAACAAAATTTACTGAAAGTTGGTTGTATATATTGTTAGAGTCGTTCAATTATTTTTCGTATCAAAAAATTACTGGATGAAAACAAATGAGACATTTTTTAGTATACTTATGTAAAGTTGGACGAGTTTTGTGTTATTAAAAATAATAATTTATTAACTTTGGTGCAGTAAAACTTTTACCCGTCATGTCTTGCCCCATATAGCATGATTTACCCGTCATGTCTTGCCCCATATAGCATGATTTACTGTTTTCAACTCTCGTTGCTTCGCTCTGCCCTGAATTTCGTCAGTGATCATTAATTTTTGTTTTGTTTTTCAAAAAAGAAGTTTTTCTATCGTTTAGGCCCAATATTGAAGATGCAGAGACCTTATTGGGCCTGCACATCTGTGAAGCCCGTTAGAAGGGCTAACAGTTTGGAAGCCTATAAACCTGAGTTGGACGTAAAGCCTTAAAAAGTCCATACACCAATCTAAATAATCTTGGACCAAATTTGTGTTCAGTAAAGCCTATTAGAACTAAATTTTCACAGGAAAATTGTATGAAATATCAAATTATTAATTACAAATAAATGCTATAGCCATAATTTATTTTATTTGTACTTCACAGCAAACGTCCCATCTTTTTGTCATCTGATTCAGTATACAATTAGCCATTTTCGGTATACAATTAGCCATTTTATACATTTCGGTATAAAATGAGTTTGTGTTTATATAAAACGAGAGAAAAGTGTATATACAAATACAAATACATATATGTTCGTCTTATACACTTATAATTATACAAATACAGATCTTATTATACAAATTACAATGTATAAATTAATTTATACAAAACTGAACAATTTGTATAAAATTAAATGTATCTAGCTAATTATACAAATCAAAAGCTCCATAGCAAACATAAAATTTGCTATGGAGTGCAATTATGCAAACTATAAATATAACATACAAATCTGATTTTTATGTTTGGTATATGTGAAAGTTGCTCAATTTTCAATGTTAGCATTTTTCTTAAATTAATTAATTAACAGAAAAATTAAACAAAATATCCGTTGAGTTAAACATTAGCCAAGTGTATGCTTTTAACTTCGGGAAAATAGTTTAATGATTTGATTAAAAAAAATCATTTTTTAAGTTCTACTAATGGAAAAACAGGTGTTTTTTTTTTTTAAATAATAATTTACGAATGAAAAATAAACAAAGTTTACTTGGCTAGATCTAATAGAAGGGAGTCTGACTACATGTGGAGGTGGAAGTATGATGATTGACTTATTTTTTATCTTTTTTTTTTTATATATAACAGAAGAAAATACTAAAGTAATCATTCAGAATTTATCTTAACAGTTAAACTTATATTGTAAAATTAAAATTTTTAAAGTTAAATAATTGTAATACATAAATAAAATCATAAACGTTATCTTTCACTAAAAATCATAAATGTTAAGATCCCGTTATAACGGAATCCTAGAGCTATAAGATCCCGTTAGCCAGACAGATGCGAAATTTGTTATCTTGCGTCAAATAAGTCCGCCATTAAAGTAAACAAAAACTGTACAACATTGAAGAGTCAATTTAATAGACGAACTGGAGAAGGACTTGGCTATCACTATTTTTATATTTCCGTATCATAAATAAATTTATAGGACACAAATCTAATTTAATCGAGATGAAAAATAAAATTCCACTTGATACACCTTCTTCTTCAAATTACATATCTTAGCCCTTTGTTGAAGAAAATATCTCGTGTGCTTAACCAGAAAAAACATACAAGTGCAGGTACCAAAATGACTGTTGCAACTACCCTTGTAAATGGACCAATACTAGTTTCTCAGCTTCAATTTCGCGGACTCAATAGATTTTCCACTTTCAAATTGGATATCTGTGGAAAATTCAGGTTCAAAATATCCATCTCGCATTGTACACTAATTCCCCCTAAAATGGTGGATTCCGTCGAGAATCGAGCTGCTGCTGCCGGCGATGATGGAGTCAGTTGTGGAGGTTTAGAGCAAGAAGCTCTTATTGATGGATCCATGAATTTTTCTTCTGATGGAGTTAAAGCTATTCTCAACAGCCTAGTAAGTCAACGTTTGACTTGCTCTGTTTTTATCATTTCTTCATGTTTCTGTGCTAAACGGCTCCTCCGTAAAAAAAAAGAAAGGGGGGGCTGTTTGATTTTTATTTTTTATTTTCTGCAAATAAGTTTTACCTGAGAGAAACCTGCACCTTGTGGAACAATTATTGGATAGAATGGAAGGCTGATTTGTCAGTTGGGAATAAATTTGATCTTGTAAAGAACTCATGTCTTCTGTAAAAGTTGAATAGTAATAACCTCATAAATGTTCTCTCGGTAGAAAAAAATTAGTAGTATTTAGTAAAAAAAGACTCTTTCATATCTTAAATAGAGATCTTTAGTTTTCATACACAAATCACAACATCATACTATCTCCAATGTGCTCGTTTAAAAAGTTTTGGTTAGAAAAGATTTACTCTCAATTGATCAAGTTGTATCATAAGGTCATTTTAAAAATTTTTCTTTGTAGTCTAACTTATGGTCATTAAAGTTTGCAATTGTTAGCTTATGCATGTTATTTGGATCCCAACAATTAGTTAAGGTAATGTTCCCTCACAATGCTCATTTTGGTGTGACTAGCTATGTCGAGCTTCTAATTGCTGCTTTGAAGTCATGGTTTTGTTCTTTAGATTTGTAATGATTAGTAGTCCTAAATAAGTACAGAGTAAGTGGCTGATGGCTGCAGTTTTCGGTATTATCTTGCTCTGGAGGCATGATATGGAAGTACTATGGGCTACTTCAGGTGGAGTTGTCAATACCTGTGTTTCAACTGCACTGAAGGGGATACTTAACCAAGAACGCCCCGTTTCAACATTAAGATCAGATCCTGGGATGCCTTCTTCACATGCCCAGTCCATCTTCTACACAGTCGCATTTTGTATCATCTTAAGTAAGTAAGCTCCATCTCCTACTAATTGATCAAATGCTGAGATGATTTTCCTCCAGATAATTCTAATTGTTTATGTACATACGTGCTTATCAGATAATCCATTTTCACTTCTCATTTTCTTGAATTGTTTGACACAGTGATTAAATTTTTCGGGTTCAATGAAATAACTGCAGTCACTAGTGCGCTTATCTTTGCAATGGGCTCATACTTTGTAAGTGTGGAGTTGTACCTTTTATACTATTTATTATTTCCATATGCTGGCAGAACGTATTTGCTTACTGGTTCTTCAAGTGATTCTTCTTAATGTAACTTTCATTCTAAGTAAAACTGGAGCAGAAAATGATACATGTTTTCTTTTCTATCACTTTACAGTCATGGCTACGAGTTTCACAACGATTTCACACGTTAAACCAAGTAGCAGTGGGTGCAATACTAGGATTCTGTTTTTCTATTTTCTGGTTCTGGCTGTGGGATGCCATAGTCAAGAAGGCATTTATAACCCACTTTTGGGTTCGGATTGTGGCTGTTGTTGGTGCTGTTGGTTTTTGTGTCGGTTTTCTCCTATATCTGATTCGAAATTGGGTTATTGAAGACCTACATTGATTCAATATAGTGTGTACAGATTATTCGTATAGCAATTGAAATAATAATGGTATACAAATAAAACAATTTCTTCTCAAATTCTACCTGTCATTATTTTGTATGTCGGTGACTTGGTGTCTTATGAATGTAGTACAGTTTTGAATAGGACACCATATGACTTGCATCATAATAAAAACTAGCATTATAGTATTAGAACACAATCGAGAAGAGACCAAGTTAAACATCCACATGCAGCGACTTAATTTTCATCAAAAGGGTTCAATATTTACAATATCTACAAAACTAAATTTACAGCGAAAGGGTCGCCTTTTTATATGATTAAGTTTATGAATAATCTATAATTACCATTTTGTGCTCATAATTATTAGATTCCAAGTTTTTGAACCTCAACGTAACCTCCTCCATCGGTGTAATTACCTTTCTACTGCGCAAATTGTGTGAAACTGTTGACAATATCTTATTTCATTCATATATATATATATGATACCAACAGAGAAGATGTAAAAGTTGGATAAAATTCATTGAGCTTATGTGGGATTATTTAACACCCCACTTTACCCCCAAAATGGACATTGGACAATTTAATCTGGGGCCATCATCAATAAAGAATAATTGGGATGAATGTTAGCTCTAATATTATATTTTAAAAAAATAAACTTTTTAACCTAATTTAATCCTAAAAATTAGCTCAAGGATGAACGTTTCAAGTAAATAGGTATTTTTATGTATAGAATTGATATAAATACTATTTGTTGTCACGTAGAAGGCTAAATAAGGTAGTTCATTGAATGTTGACTTATTTACTTAGCTGATTAGCGATCAATTCTCATTTAATAGTACATGTTTTTCTTTTCTAAAAATGGTAGTCTACTTACCTAAAAAGGAGAAGAGCATTGAAACACAGCTACCAAATGTCTGCTGCAATCTCCCTTGTATATATAAAAAATCGACCCTAGTTTCACAACATCAATCGGATTTTTCTCACAAATTCTTATCCATCACGATACCTACTAATTCACCTATCACATGAATGAAGGTGTCCGTTTTGAAGGTTTAGAACAAGAAGTTCTCATGAATTTTTCTTCCGCTGGAATTCAAGCTACTCTCAACAACCTGGTTAGTCTATTTTTTTTTTCAATTCAAATATTTGGGGTATAGAAAAGGAAAATGGGACACAAGACTACAAAGTGAGGAATCGAACTCTCACCAACAAAAACTAATGTTTAACTATTAAGATTTCAGTAGAACTTGGTTGGTCAATTTTTTGACTTGTTCTGTTTTATTATTTCTTTTATTTTCTTGTATAACTCATTTACAATATGTGTCAATGAATAAAATTATACATATATGGAATAATATTATTAAAAATAGCAATTTACGTTAAAATAAATATTATATCTACTTAAAATTATAACAATGATATATAGCAGGTTAAAAAGTTATTTTGTTTACCATAATTTAACTAAGAGTAATATAAAGTACACTAGATATTAGGAGCCCACGCTAGCGCAGGCCCAATACATGCTACTTTTTCTCTGTATCAATTTATGTGACACTTTCATTTTTAAGAATTAAACAATTTAAGTTTGATCGAAAATTTGCTCGTGGAATCTTCAATTTCTTTTTAAATGAAATTTATATATTTATAAACTACGTAAAAAGTACTATAAGTTACAATAATTGACAATTCGAAATAACTAAAGGTAATTGATAAATTTACGATCAAAGATAGTCTTGTTTGAATCTCGAAATATGAAAAGTGCCACATAAATTAGGATGGAGGGAGTATTTCTTTGTTTCAATTTATGTGATACGTATGGAATTTGGAGAGTCAATTAAATTTTGTATTTGTTTTTTTAAAAAAAAGATTTTAAGTTGTTAATTTGTTGCGATTTATAGTTTTTTTTACTTCATTTTCAAATAATATATGTTACATCTTCTGTTCTAATTTATGTCACACGTATGAAAACAGGATAGTTAACCAAATTTCCTATATGATTTTAAAGTATTTTCAGTTGTTAATTATTGTGATTTATAGTATTATTTACGTAACTTTCAATAATATATGTTGTTCCGTCTGTTCCATTTCACGTGGCACTGATAGAATTGTATAAGTCAATTAAAGATTTTATTTATAAAAAAAGAAGTATTTTAAGGTGTGTAACCTCTTATTTATCGTGACCTATATATTTATCGTAATTTTCAAATTTATAATAGAATATTTTAAGTTGTTAATTATAATAATTTATAGTGTATTAAACATAATATTTGAGCATATGATAAATCAAAATGGAAAATACGACAAATAATTAAAATAGAAAGAACAACAACAAAATTTGAACAAATTTAAATACGTAACATTGTTCACTTACCATTAAAAAATAACTTCAATTTATATTTATGATCAAATAAATTTGAATTTTGAAATTTATTTTTCGCTCTAAAGACAAAAGATTTTGATTCTAAAAGCAGAATGATTTTGACCACTTTTAAAAGTTTTTTTGGTTCAATCTAAAACTAAGAAATAATTATTGATTTTGTCATCACTAAAAAGAAATTGCAAATGTGAATGAACTATAAGCCACTCTTCTGTTTTGGTAATATGGATTATATATAACAAAAGAAACAATAAAAAAAACTTCATTTGAGTGTAGATTTATGTTTAGAAATAAATAGAAAAGGCTAGGTAGATGTAGCAGCATTAAAAGCTGCAAATGGGTCCACAAGTCAGGGAGTGCATTTATCTTTTGGAGGGATACGTAAAGAATTTTAGAAAATGTTAGCTGGTTTTTGGTCCAATAGCGGAAAGGTACACTAACATCATTCACTCAGTACAACAATCATAAAGCTATTAATATTGAAATACCTAAATAACCCCTATGCGGACAAGCAAGCATGTCGACCAACACCAACTTGCTGGTAGCCACTTCAATATACTCATCTGTCGGTCCCAATTAATGTGACTTACTTTATTTTTTAGTTAATTTAAAAAAAATATATATATTTTTATATTAAGTAACAATTTAATAATAAAATGTCTATTTTATACTTAATAAAATGATTTACAATCACACAAATTTCTATCATTCATTTTGGATCACAAATTTTAAAAGTCTTTCTTTCTTAAATTTCATGCTGAGTCAAACTACATCACATAAAATGGGTCGGAGGGAGTAGTAAAAGTAGTAAGATAAAGTAAAATATTTGATGTCAATGTCTTAAATGTTAGGAGTATGATTTTTGATACAATTCAAATAAAGAAAAATTTTAAAAAATATTTTTTTATTTAATTTTAAAGTAGTAAATATTAAGAATTCTTACTTATTATAAATAAATAAAGACTTAATTCCAATAACTTTTTCAAAGTTTGAAATATTAGGATATATTTTCTACTTAGTTAGTTTTGTGTAGCGCATTGCACGTATATGGTCCAGCAGAGCTGAATGATTTGTTACTCTCTTTGTTCATTATTTATCAAATTAGATAGCAAAGTGTATGACTAGCTAGCTATGTCCAGCTTTTAGGTGATGGTGTTATTAATATTTGTATTTGATTAAGTAATCCCAGAGTAAGTGGCTGGTGGGTGTAGTTTTCGGTATTATGTTCGTTTGGAGGCATGATATAGAAACATTATGGGCTATTTGTGGTGGCGTTGTCAATGCCTGTCTCTCAACTGTACTGAAGGGCATACTTAACCATGAACGCCCCGTTTTAACATTAAGATCAGACCCTGGGATGCCTTCTTCACATGCCCAGTCCATCTTCTACACAGTCGCATTCTGTATCATCTCAAGTAAGCTCCATCTCCTATTACATGATTCAGAAATAACATCACTACTTTTGTTTTAATCAATCGAGTATTACTCATACACTCTATTTTTAGTGCTTATGTTTATCCCTATTTGACACAGTGGTTGAATATTACGGGTGCAATGGAATTACTGCAGTCACTAGTGTGTTTATTATTGCAATGGGCTCATACTTTGTATGTGTACCTTTTTATGTTTGTTGGTTCCATATAATATGCTGGCAGAGGATTATTTCCTATAGTGATTCGCAGAAAATAATACTAAATGATTTTTTTTTTCATATCGTTCTTTCACTTTATTACAGTCATGGCTACGAGTTTCACAACGGTTTCACACGTTAAACCAAGTAGCAGTGGGTGCAGTACTAGGATTCTGTTTTTCCATTTTCTGGTTCTTGCTGTGGGATGCCTTACTCATCAAGGCATTTATATCCCATTTTTGGGTTCGGATTGTGGCTGTTGGTTCTTGTGTTGGATTTCTCCTATACGTGGTTTGGAACTGGGTTCATGACAACAAACATTGATTCTTAATTTATTATAGTGTATGTGAGTACAGACTCATCAGAATAACATAAATTATTCATATAGTTATTGACAAATAATTAAGGTGTACCAAAAAGCATATATAATTTCTTCTCAAACTCCAATCTATCAGTGTTATTATTTTGCATTTTACAACTTGTGCCTACTGATTACTGACCTTAAGTGTGTTAATAAGACTGGAAATAACAAGTATAGTTATGAACAAGACACCATATATGACTTGCCTCATAATAAAGCCTAGCATTATAATACAATCGACAAGAGATGAAGTTAAAGGATTATTAATTGGTAGAAAGGGAAAATCAACAGCAGCTTGTAAGTAAATATTTTTGGGTAATGCATATCTTGTTTTTTGAAATATCGACTAATACTGACATATACCCTCCGCCCCATTTTATATGTCATCCCTTTCTATAAATAGTTGGTCCATAATACTTGTCATTTCATAAAAGCAATGTATAAATTATCATATTTTTCCTTTTTTACCCTTGTGAGTTATTAGTCTTGAAAATATACATTTGACCAACTTAGAAAAACTAAGTAAATGATTCATGTTCATTGGTTAAATTAATTAATCAAAATAAATTAATTCATATTCATTGATTGAAAACTTGAGTTCCAAAAAAATTAAATAAGAATAGAAGAATAAAGTTACATAATTTCTTAATGCAAGTACAAAGTAAATATGTAACATATAAAATGCAAGTTAAAGGAAATAAAAATGAACTCCATAAATTAAACCTGCAAGGAAAAATATCCTATGAATAGCAAGTTTTATCTGGAATCCAATTAACAGAATTTTTTTTCCAAGTTTAGTAAAAGTCGTCCTTATCCACAAACACCGACAGGTTTCAAATACACAAGCAATATAATGAATATTCAACCATTTCCCCTCAATTCTTTCACATCTATAGCTATCTTGTTGTCACATAGACTGATGTAATTACTTCTTTTTTGGATTCTTATAGTTAATTTGGGAGCATATAATTATTGTAAACAATCACATGAATTATTCAACCTTCTAAATAAATTGAATGAATAACTCAAACTGTCGGTAATGTTAACAATTACATGAATTATCCCACCTCAGGATTTACTCAAAATATTAAGACGACGATTTACGGCATCTAATGTTTATCAGATGCCTACTGTCAGTGTCCTCCAAAATTACTTAAGCCACTTTAGTGCAATTATAAAAAGACAAAAGATTACTCAAGCCACAACATAAATACGTATCTCAAGATTCAGTATTAACATAAATACGTACTTTTTTCATTTCTGTACTTTTCCAATATCCACAAACAAAAAAAGAAACACTCGAAACTTATAGAAGAACTGAAATTGCCTGCTCCCCTATTATATACAGACAATCTCTAATCTTTTTGTAAATAAAAAATAACAAAAGCACTCTGTAAAGCTAGTATAATTTGCTTTAAGACTATATATCCCAAAGCTTTTTTTTTTAGAAAAAACTACTCCATAAAACAATTTGAAAGCTATAATATTCTAAGCGGCCGATGGAGCAGTTATGTAGTTCACAGCACCAGCCTCTGATAACGCTGCCATAAATTTCTCAGCTTCAACTTCGCCATCAATGGCAGTCACCATGTTGGAATTCTTGTAATCCAATGACACGTCATCGTAAATATCCCACCATTTTTTGATTAGCATCTTAATGTCTTCTCTGTCCATGTTCTCTTCCTTTCCAGTGTACCTCCATGGCTTCGACCCCGCCGCACAGTAGTGAACAACTTTTACTTTCTCAAGATCCACATTCTCAGGGTGACGCCACAACATAGCTAAAACTAAGTTGTAATGGTTCGGAATTGGCTTGTATACATCTCTGAAATACATGTTCAAAAAATCCTGCAAAATTTTCACATAACAAATTAAAGTTAACCCCTTTTTTACTTATTTGAACAATTAGAGTCCAAAAAGGGGCAAAAAATTGTTACCTGTTCAGCAAATGGGGTAGGAGGTGTAACTTTGACCGTTTTCAAGAGATCATCATAAGTGGAGAGATTTGGCTCATAGACAAACATGCCAGCATTGAAATAGAGTGATGGCTTAGGGCCCAAGTCTTGAGTCCACTGGACCTTATCAGGACACTGTTGACAGTACCCAACTTTATATTGTGGGGTGTGACTCCAAGTTTTCTCACAAAAACAATCCATCACAGCATAAAAATAGCCTTCTGGCAAGTCAAACAAGTGATCTATGTTATCAAACACCTGAATATCACCATCCAAGTATATCATCTTGCTATACTCCACAAACTGCATCCCAAAAAAAAAAAAAAAACATTTTAAGCCTACCAAATAAAAATATTATCACATAAATTGAAATAGAAGAATATTCTCGTACATACCTCCCAAATACGGAGTTTGGAATAGTTGATAACATAATAAGCCATAGCAAATTGAGTTTGATTCTCAGGAGGATAAACAGGTTCGATCTCTCGAACGATGCAACCTTGGTTAATGAGTATACGTCGATGTTCCTCCGGGACGTCAGGCAAACAAGCCACAACAAGTGGATAAGCGGATTTCGCCTTTCGCAATCCCTTAACCAAACCAACAACGCCTTTCCAATAATCACCATTTCCAGCTAAGAACGTAACATAGGCACGGCTTGGCAAACTTTTTGCCTTAACCAAACCAGTAGCCTTAGTTGCAAGACCAAAAACATTAGGAGCCATTTTTTTTTGGGAACTTAGAAATGAGTGTTTTTTGAGAGAATTAAGATTAGAAAAAAGAAGCAAGTAAAGTGTTGAAAAAAAAAAGATTGTTTTTTGATTGCTGTTTGTTTGTTGATGAGATTTGAGTGTTTTTGAGGTTGTTTATATAGGCGTTGGGTGGGAACTAAAAATATGAAAAAATAAAAATAAATTGCATGGTGTTTTTGCAAATACGATGTCGTTTAGTTTCGTTATATGTGTAAGTTTCTTTGAAGTATAGCATTTGGGCCCCAGAAATCTTAAAAATTATATTTTGCACCACAAGGATCGGACTGTACGTGTTGTGGTCAGGTAAGATCCAACGGTTCATATATTTTTGTTGTTTTCTATGATCACAAATAATGACGGGTTATTTGTTGTTGAAGAGAAATCTCTGGAAACTGGGCGGTGGTTTGAGTAATTAATAGAGTAAATGTTTTCTTTTTCTACAGTAATTAATTAAAGTAGACAACACTAGAATAATGTTTCATTTGGCCCACCATTATCTCATTCCATAAATTAACCACGAAAATTGGAACCTTAATCTCGCTTTCTAATGAGTTATTAATTTAGGATAAAGTAAATTAATTAATATTATGATCAAACCTTTGAATCTCATACAGCACAATATATCATAATATCAACAATGTATAAAAAACAAACACGTACGTCCTGTATATCAATCAATATCAAACAAAATTAATACAATTTGATTTTGATGGAAAATAACACACAAATATGAAGTCTATTTAACTCTATAACTCTAAGATCAAACACATCAAGCTACTTTGTAGGGCAGGGGATCAGATTACTGATTGCTACGATTGTTATCTACAAGGTATCTGACACCCACAAGTTGAACAAGATATTTTTTCTCTAACACCCAAACTACATGCAACAAATTAGTTTGTAAAAAAATTGCTAGATAGAGGAGTTGAGTAATTAATTATGATTAAACTTCTCTTATTGATAAGTTGTAGTTAAGTAAGCTTCTGATATATTATTCATAAAAAGGTAAGCAAAAATATTTTATTCTTTCTTAATATTTCCAAGAACATGGCAAATGAAAGGGTTACATATTTTAAACTAGATAGCGATTGCACAAAGTCCAGCTCTCTTTTTAGGTTTTAAATTGTTGGTCCAACCGTTCTTAATATATATCTAGGGGTACCTGTCTCGCTTAATTTTATTATCTTATTTAATCATATTTTCACTTTTAAAAAATTATGAAAAATCAGTGTTTGACTAAGACAAATATTTATTTTCAAAATTAAAAATAATGAAAATATAATTATTTAAAAAGTTACGACCACTGCTTGGTTGGAAGTTCGAAGTATTCAATTTAATTGATAGACGCAAGATCTATAAAGTATTACTATGAAAAAGAATGAACTTACATACTTGAGAAAATAGTTATATTAAAATTTAATTAACCACGTCATGACTTGAAGACCTTGTAAAACATATGGGTTTTATTTTAATGAAACTTCCACGGTCTCAAATTATGTATCGTGTCATTTTCTTACAGGCTCTTAAGAAATTTTAATTAAGAACATTTTTTATTATTTTATCTGAGTTACTATCTCATAAAATCACTCAACTTTAAGAATCTATCTAGCAAAGTCATTGAACTTTGTTTTGTATTAATAAAATCACTAAACTTAGACATTTCTATCAATAAAATCACTCAATCAAATTTATCATTAAAAAATATTGACATAGCAAAATAAATTATTATTTTTATGTCATATAAACACAGATCCACAAATAAATAATATTAAAAAAAGCTTATTAAAAAAAGTACGGACAAACTAATGAATCCGAAACAAATATTTTTTAAAATATTATTGCATAATTTATGTCGTTATTTAATAAATAAATGAATAACTTTTTCTTGAAACATATTTTGGTATTATTGTAATACCATAATATTTAGTTTGCCTCCTAAATAAAAAATGAATATCAGTATTTAAGCAAAACAACAAATTAAATCCAAAACAGGAAGAAAAGCAATAAACAAATGTCAAAATAGAACAAGTAAGGATTTATTAATTAATAAGTCATTTGGCGTGTAATCTATTTACATATTTCTTGCTAAATATAACTGGTAAAGATCTTACTTTTCCGTCATAATTCCATGGTTTGCTAACGTTGACATAGGTTTGTTCAAGCTTGAATTTTTTTTTTTATAAAATTGTTGATAAATAAGTTTTGAAATTTAAAATTGTGTTTGGACATACATTTTAATTGATTTTTAAAAAAAAGTTTTGAGAGAGGGAGTGAAAAGTCCTCAATGAGATTTCTTTAATTTTATTTAATTTTGGAATTTATATTTACATGATATAAAAATGATAATTTATTTTGTATTGCCAATATATTTTTTAATGATAAATTTGATTGAGTGATTTTATTGATAGAAAAGTCTAAGTTTAGTGATTTTAATGATACAAAACAAAGTTTAATAACTTTGCTAGATAAATTATCAAAATTGGGTCGCCTTTTAAAATATTAACTCATTTTATCTTTATTAAATCATAGAATATAATTTATTTTAAACCTATAAAATAATTTGGAAATAATAAACGAGACTGAGGGAGTACTAGATTAAGAAATACCATAATCTAGAATATATTTCCTTTTTTCCTTATGTACAAAATAACTACAAAATCTTTTTCTCAACAACGCGGGTTTTGACTGTTGACAAAGTTGTAACGGTAGCCGACCAAAACCTATTTAGGATCAAAATTAAAGGATCAACTCATCAATATGCTGCCACGTGGCTAATCCTCGCCACGTGACGTGATCCATTCGGTGAGGGCTATCTGTAGAAATTTCATTCAATGAGCCTGGTCCCCACAGCAGTTATGGAGGTTAAAAGAGGGCCCACTTTGGTCCCAGATCTCAATGAGAACGGGCCCACAACAGTTAGGGAGGTTAAAAGTGGGCCCAAGTTGGGCCCATATATCAAGCGTGTTTTCATATTACGAGCCGTAAAATATTGCCACGTATCATAATTGAAGGATGAAGATATGCCACGTTTGCTAGAAAATGAATATTTTAGAGCTACTTTTTCTGACTTGTTCTAATTTAATTACTTGTTTTTTTTTAATTATGTAAGTAGTAGTTATGTTAGTTGGGTGAATTAGTTAACACTTGTGTGTGAAAGTTAATATGAATTTATTGACAAGTGTGGTTAATTTTGAATGGTAGCGTTAAGATAAGGAGATAATTATAGTTACACACAAAACCGACCAAAACATTATCCTAATGAAATAGAGTAGTTGAGTCATGCCTTTTGACTGTAGACTGATGAGTAGTGAGCAACCTTAGCATATACTGGATTATTATTACTCCCTCCGTTCCTATTTAGTATCACTATTTAGGTTTTACATTCCTTAAAAAATTATGTAAATTTATCACTGTATTCTTATTTAGTGTTTTCTTCAAGTCAAATTTTCAATAAATTAACATGAATTTTTTACTTTGATTAACTAATTTGACTAATGAAAACAAATTAATTACTTAACTTTTCTATGTTGGATAAATGTATAACTTCAAGGATGAAAACTTTTAAAGGATAAAATAGAAAAAATAGTGTCATTGATGCATTAATTTTGTGAAATAACAAATATTAAGAATCATTTATTTTTAATAAGGACAATATATAAATAAAAATAGAAATAGAGTGGGTAAGGAATTTGAGTTGATTAAGGAAGATGATTTGATTTGTTGCTACTTAGTCGGGGTGGGGTTTGGAGGTGTGGGTCATGGTTTTAAGAAATTTCAGAGTTTGTTGCATGCTAAGCGACATTATTGATTATTCATTCTAAAAATGTAGAAAATTCAAATTTGACACCTTTAATATATAGGACTGTATATGATAGTAATTTAGCAGGGGCAATAAATGAGAGGCTAATATTATTTTTAATATTTTGATGTGATTTAGGAAGATGGAATTTGAGATACTATAACAAAGAGTTTATTGCGTTGCGGTACTTGGAGGGGTGTATAATGGTTCCCAAAATTTTTGAGAGTTTATTGCGCAGGTTAAGTAACGGTATTGACTATTCACTAAAAAAAATGTAGAAAATTTTAATTTGATAACTTTAATAAGATTAAAGATGACAATAATTTTGAATAGTAAAATAGACTTACATTATTTATTTAGTTTAGAAATTCTTGATGTGATTAAGGAAGATGAGATGATTTGGTTGTGGGGCTTGGAGGAGTGGTCCATGGTTATCAAATTTTCCCGAGTTTGTTGCATGCAGTAAGTTACAATATTGACTATTGACTAAAAATGTAAAATTTTCAAATTGTCAAGTTTAATAAGATTAAAAGTGGCAGTAATTGTGAATAACAATATGAGTAAAAATCATCTACAATATTCTACGTAATAACTTTGATACTCTTAAGAAAAATGGTGTGATTTGTTGCTTACAACGAAGAGTCTTCCAGGTTGTGGGCTTGGAGGGGTGGATTATGATTCTCAAATTTTCCAATATTTAATGTATTCTAAGTGATAGTATTGACTATATATTCAGTCCAAAAAATGTAAAAAAAAATTAAATGTGACAACCGTAGTAAGATTAAAGACTACTTTAATTTTGAAAAAAATAAAGCTTACATTATTCATAATATTTTAAAGATTTTGATATGTTTAAGAAAGACGATGTGATTTGTTGTTACCACGATGCTCAAATTTTCCAGAGTTTGTATTAAGCTAAGCAACATTGTTGACTGTTGACTCTAAAAATGTAGAAATTTCACATTTGACAACTTTAGTGAGATTAATGATGATAGTAATTGGATATCAAATCGTGCATTTTATGTCCTTGGTGGGTGTAGTAAGACGGTAAGTATAGGGTTAATCCAATTAAGTCTAGCGTAATTGGATCTAGGTTCCCTTTTTAACTCTCTAAATGAAATGAAATACATGTTTGTCTTCTCTTATAACATTTCAATAAAGTGACAGATAATTGTGTGGAAGTTATTCCAACTGCCCAACCCTACTGTTATCCACCCCTCACCCCCAATTTCCCTCAACCCACCACCATTAATATTTGTGGAACAAATCTTTTAATTGCTTTATAAATATAAGAAAAATGAGTGCTTATCAGCTTATGTAACAAAACCATTTATTTTTTATTTTTCAAAAAAGATAACAATCGCTAAAAACATTTTTCATCGTACCAAACACACACAAAAGAAATTGTCTTTATAAATTTCCTATCGAGGCCTAATTCAATGCTAACCTGGTTATGGGCCCTTTTATGAATTTATAGGCTGAGAAGAAGGCTTTACTCTTGTAAATTTGGTTATGGACCTAGAATTTCTAATGGATCAAGTAGCCCTGGCAGAAAAAAAGGCCTTGCTATGCCAACCCGAATAGGGGCCTCTAAAAGGAGATCCATTAAAGACGATGGAAAATTTTCCAATCTTCTTTGGGCAAATTTCATAAATCAAAGAGATTAAACTTAGTTACGCTCCACAGCTACAGTGTGCTTAATTACGCTCCATAGATATAGTTTTGTTTGCTATGTGTATTTTCGTTTGTATATTTTGTTTGTCAATATACAAATAGGGTAAGTGATATATTTATATATATTTTCGAAACACCTTTTGTATATTTTGCTATCCATAGGAATTTTTCAGAACTCTATTTGTATATTTCGCTTGCTAATATACAAACAAAGTAATTTATTATGAATTTTTCTTAACTTATACAAATCAAATGTATCAGCAAATCATATATAAATAGCTAGGGTAGGAATATACAAAATCTTAATTTATACAATCGAAAATCAAACTATACAAATTTTGAATTTATACAATTAGGAAACAAGTAACAAAATTTAAGAAATTGTATCCATGAATCATAAATATCCAAAACTGTAGCCATGAAGCGTAATATACTATAAATGTTTGCCATTTCGCGTAATATTTCCATCTCGGTGGGTGAGAAAAGGGACTTAACTCATGCAAGTCTGGCTAGCTGTCTCTGGATCCAGCCGTCCAGGCCTTTTGTGGAGTTTCAAACACAGTGATTTTTGGTTCATCATTTCATGAACCCACCTAAATGCTTCATCAGTGTGTGAAATTAGTCTTAGATTTTCATCAATTCTAAAATTATTCACATGCATTATTCTTTTTAGAGTACCATCTATGATTGTTGATACACAGATATTTATCTAGAAAGTTAATTCCATCGCATTTTGAATTTAAACTGTTACTTTCGCTTAGAAGATAATCTTCTGAATAGATATTTTGTAATTAATAATAAGGTAAAACACAGAATGAAAATTTAGATATCTTTCTTTTTCTCTTCCATTACTGACATGATATATAATTAGAAAACAACAAACATGTAAGTAACAATATAAGTAGTCAAGTACCCAGAAAACAACATAATTACTATAAGTAATAATCTCTATTAACCCACCTGGATGAACCATAATCATCTCTAAGAGGGGCTTTTGCAAACACTATATGTCATACAAAATCCTTCAGGACAGTATTTTCTGTCACACACACTACTTTAAATCATAAGTTATAGCTTCAAACTTAAACCATCTTATCATCAGTTTCCGATTCGCTTTCCTTTGTTTCTATCTGTCCAACCACCCCTTCTAGCAGCCTTTGCTCTCTTCCACCTCTGAACGTTTCTCATTCTTGCAAATATTTTCCGAATCTGGTACATCTTATGAGATTGTTGAGCAATCAAATTTGCAGTTGAAGGGTTCTGGCTTAAGATTATTTCATATCCATCTCCAAATGAGTTCATTCCTTCACTTAAAAGTTGCCAGAAGAGTCCCCCTGCTGCTGCTCCCCCGCGCTTAGCTGATGAATATATCTTGTAGTAGACTGTGTTGTAAAGAAGGTCCCTTTGGTAGGAGCTGAAACCTGAGTCTTTCGAAGATTTTCCAAACTCTGTGATCAGCAATGGCTTACGGAGAATATATTGAGCATCTTGAATGTGAGAGTCTAGCCAATTGTTCAAAAATGATAGTTGGCCTTGATCATTTGAGTTTGTTACCCTGTCATATCACAATTTTATCATTAAGAAACTCATAAATTTTGTAACACGCTTCTCATGTGTAGGCCTGATTCTTTTTCCATGTCAAACACATAACTATTTTTGTTTCAATGTGAACTCAGGATTGCTGATTCGATATCATAATGAATTTGTCACTTTTATTTACTAGTTTAAACATTTAATGAGATGATGAAATAAAACACTTGAATTTCTAAGACAGCTAAAGAAAATGATGTTATCTCTGTAAAGGATATTATTGTAATGTGCAATGTGGTCGTGAAAAATTTACCATTGATCAGGATAGGCATGAACAGTGGCAAAATCAATGCCAGGGATGCGGTTGTTGGCGATGAAGTCAGTTCCTATATCAAAATTAGGATTCAGATTCCTCCTCTGAGGAGTTGTTTGTCTGTAGAATCCTTCTAAGCCAACTTCTAACAAATGGTTTCTGTCAATGGACTTAACATAAGAGGCCATCTCTGTTGCCCATGCCTGCAAACAACGAATGAAACTTAGCATAAATCTTTTCCATATTGTTCCCCTCCAGAAAATAGAAGTAGTAAATGAGTGCACTTGAAAATGGCAGGGAAAGCAGATGACATTAATTTCTAGTCAATTTTACGGCTCTGTTGTCCATGATAGGGTATGAAAATTAATGGAGAACTTGATGGGATTAGGTATTCGAGGACAACTTAATGCTTTCGAATCGAATTATGCATATTTAATAAAAGTTGCACATTCTAAATCTACCAATTCTAGATTATGTATGTGTTTACCTATCTGTGCTATTATGATATTCACCAACTTTCGTATTATTTATTACTCCCTCCGTTTCAAAAGAATAGTCTAATTTGACTTGAAACTAAGTTTAAGAAAAAAAATCTCCGTTTAAAAAAGAATGGTCTAGTTTGATTTGGAACTGAGTTTAAGAAAAGACTTTTAATTGTTCTAAATTAAAGTTAGGTCAAATGTACCAAAATTGCCCTTTAATCTTGTGGCATTAAACATGCTACGTGAAAAGTTGAAGTTAAAGTGTTGCCAAAAAAGAGAATGGGTCATTCTTTTTGAAACAAACTAAAAAAGAAACTATGTTATTCTTTTTTAAACGGAGGGAGTACTAACAAAGGCCGTACCTTACTAATATGAGTTTAGGGTGTTCCATTATGAAAGTCCCACAAAGTTAAAATTGAGAAAAAAAGTTGTTGTAGTTGCAAGCCATATAATCATTGTGTCACATACTCATTTTAGTAGGACAAACCAAACACAAGATTATTGTTTATCTATTATTTAATCTCACTTTATAATTCTTGTGCTCCCTTAGTTTTAACTTGTTTGTCTTATCTTTCCTTTTGAGTCCGTTTAAAAAAATTGTTTTTTTTTCCTTGTTGGTTGTTCTTTAATTTCAATTTTTTACCTGTTTTTTTCTCCTTGTTGATTGGTCTTTAATTTCAATTTTTTACCTAGTATGTTTAAGAGCACAAATTTAAAAATATTTTGATTCATTTAAAAATTCTTCAATTTAAGAAGATCATAAGATTCAAAACTATTCTTTACTTTTTATAATTCTATCTCAAGTTAAATCAGACAAATAAATCAATATTATTTGATCTAATACTAAATATCACAACTCATCCCCGCATTTCACGGCTTAATTGTCTGCATCTAAACTTGCAAAAGTGTAAAAGTAAAACCACCAAAGCAGAAAAGGAATCCGACCACAGTTTAATTAAAAATTCAGCATATAGGAATTAAAAGATATTCCCTCCATTTCATACTAATTGTCCCAAATTACTTGTCAATTAATAAATTTATTTCTATTTTATCTTTATAATTAAGTTATTAAAATATTTATAATTTTTTTGAAAAAATTCAAATAAATTAATAAAATTATCCTTGTTATTCATGATTTCATTCATTAAAGTGAAGTGTAGAGAGAGAATGAACCAGTGGGACGTTGGGAGTATAGTGGACTTCAAGAGTGAACCAATTAATTTAAAACTCTGCTTCTTAAAATTTAAAGCAGAGAATGAAAAAAGCAGAGAGCTCAAAGCACTAAGTACCTGAATGGTTCTTCCTGAATGATCTGATGTGCATCTAGGTTCATTCATAAGCTCCCACGCCATGATTGTAGGATCATTCTTGTAAACAACTCCACTGTATCTGTTGTATCTGTTCAGTACAGTCTGCAGTAGTAAAAACAGAAACCAATTAGAAACAAACGAGACTGATTTTTGTAAAATGCAATTAAATTTCTGGTTACCATAATATGATTCTTGTAATAGCCCTTAACAACTGAGTTTCTGAAGAAATCATCATCTGAATTGAGGTACTGCCCATGACTTCTAGCCCAATTCACGTACTGTTTCTTCCCCCCAAAGCTCTCGTAATTATTTGCAAAGCTTAATATAACCTTAATCCCATACCTTCTTGCTTCAGATATCACAAAATCCAAACCCTTCAAAATCAATTAGTTACAGAAAAGTTAGAATTAGGCATAAAAAATAGAACTAAAAGAAACAAAATGAGTAGTACAAAAAGACCTTAAACATGTCCTCATTGTAAGATCCAGGAGCATATTGTAATGGTCTGTATCCACCATCACTAAAAGCCCAAGTTCTAGCAACAGTGAGGCCATGGCTCGAAGCTTCTCTAAATGCATCTGTGACTTTAGATCTTTGAGATGGGTCAGCAGCAATATACATTAACCAGTAGGCATTAAATCCATTAGCATAAAAAGGGTCACCATTCAACATGAAATGTATTCCTCTGGTCCTAATGAACCCATCCCCTGCTTCAACTTGAACGAATAAACATACTTGCTGCAACAAGAAAATTAGAAGAAATGCGTAAGCGGAATGCTTCTTCATCTCTATTTTGATTTTCAATATTGTGGATTTGGAATGCCAATGAAGTTCACAGAATAAAGCATTTTATTGGCAGTTCAGAGTGGGGTGGGGATTTGTAAAGCTCTGTGCAATAGTGTGTCCCCACCACCACAAGTATTATCAGTTAAGGGAGGAAAGTTAACAGTGACTGCCAATTGGTTGGTTTTGAGAGGTGCAAAAGAAAATAAGAAAAGGGGGAAAAAAAGGACTGGGCTGGAATTTTTCAAGTCTCATTTTTTTTTCAAAGTAAATGTAAAAAATGTCAAGTTCGTCGGTGCGAAATTCGTTAGCATTAGGACATATTTTAAGCTAAATATAGAGTAATTTGTTACAGGTATGAATGACTAAATAATATAACAGAGAATAAAATTAGTACTCCTTTTTTTATATATTTGTATGGTTGTAAATTACTTTTGTAACATTAAATAAGTATTTTATTTCTAATTATCGTAAAATAATTTTTTTTTATTTAAAAAGGACTAAAAAAGTGTATTTCATAAAACGGGAGGAAGGAAATATATTTTAGATACAGTAGAAATGTAAATTTTGATTTTTTCTGTTCTCTTACTTTTTGCAACAATGCGCATAAATAGGCCTTATAATTTCACACTTCATTTTCAACTGCATTTGTGTAGGTCTAGGTAGGGATACTGCTAAAGTATTAATTACGAGTTTGATACTATAATTTATGTTGGTGTATATGCATTTTATTATTGAAATAAAATATTAAATGCACATGTTAGTGAGAATAAATTGTAGTAGAAGGTGACTATTAGTTCTTGTAATTTATATGATCATTAGTTTCTTTAACTCATATGACCATTAGTTTCTTATAGCTTATGTAACATCTATCTATCCGTATTACTATTCTTTATTCTATCACTGACTACATGAAAATTGAAAGACTTCTTCACTTATAAATAATAGTAGTACATCGTCCTTTGTGTTGGGCAGGAGATGAAATATGTTAAGTGTGTAAAAATATTGTAGTGTATAATAGTGAAAGAGAGAGTTGAGACAAAGAAAATATTTTAAGTCTTCAATTACATTCAATATATAAAAGAAAGTAATTATACATTGAAGGAAGATACTCTTTTGTACAACGTTGTTGCTTGATTTGTAAACGTTGTCAGACTGTTGTATCTTGAAGGGGACAAGTCAAGAGTATTACTGTTGGATCGGTATATATTATGTCACAATGAACTTGAATCTCCTTAAAGAGAGCGAGATCAGTCTGGATACTTTTTTATTTATTTTTTGTCATTTTATTTCCAACTGTAATTTATTATATTTGTGGTATATTACACCAATAATTTAATTATAAAATTTAATGTTTACATTTAAAAAAATTATATGATATATTAATTAGATAATTTATTTAAAATGAGGTAAACAAAAGTTAATTTTATATTTGCCTCTAGATTTAATGAAGTGAGGTAAATACATTAGCATGTGTTATCCATGTACATACATTCATCCATAGTCATTGCATCCCTAGTTAGAGAAGCCTCAACCATTTAAGAAGCCGTGCTAAGCACTTGAGTTGTGTCTTTAATTTTGATCATTAGAGTAGAGACAGGGTTGAATTTATATATTACTATTTTTAAAATCAAAACAACTAGATTCTGTTGAATCCGAAGGTCAACCTCTGCCCCTGCATGATAGTTGAGAAAACCTTTTAACTTGGGGAATAATTCGTTGCTTGAAGTCATCAACCATAGAGCTATACACTTGAATACATGTTTGCCGTAAATTATGGTCATCAAGCTTCTTCTTTTTTTATAGCTAAATTGATAAAGTAAGTGTAAATGAGAGAATACAAATTGCACGAACAATAAGAGTAAAATTAAAAATAAAAAAACTTCGATTATATTATCAATCTTGACAATGTATTGTTTTATAAGTGAAAATGGTCATAATCCCTCCCCAAGTTTATTTAACGAGGCAAAATAAATCTGGAAATACTATTTTTCCATATTTGGAATATGGCGTTGTGTTTGGGTTGATTGGTGTTAGGCCAAATATCATTGTCAATATGCTCTGTTAAAGCACCGGACATGGATATCGGTGGTCACCTGCAGATTGTAAGATAATCGTTGATAAATCATGATATCACCAGTGTTAGATACATCGGCAACATCAAGTTCAAGATATTGTACAATTACAATTAAAAAGTTTATCGTGAGTTCGATTCAAACTAAAGCGATACATGCACTAGTCGATTCCAATCGATTCAAACTAAAGCGATACATGCACTAGTCGATTCCAACTTATCTTTTTTAAGCTTGATTTATCATATACAAACACAAAACAAAATAAAATATTTGCATGTGTACAAGATGTAGTTGAGCGCATGTATGTATGATTATGAACTAACGAAAAGTAATGCAGCAAATCCCGACACTTTGGTAAAGAGAGTTATGGAAGTTTTGACTAGAGCTTTAAAATTATTTTACTAGAACTTAACATAATATGATAAACTTGACTTATTTAATTCATACCTGATGAAGTTTTGTGAATATTATTTTAACAATGGGCAACACAAGTAAAAGTTTTGTTGAATATTGTTGAAATATGCAAAACATTTCTTACAACAACATTTATTTTATAATCACATATGGTCAATTTAAAAAATGGAGGAATATGACTTTAACAGAGTATTGTAACTGACACTCATGTTTTTGAGGTAAAACGTTACTATGAGTAATGTTTTATAACTAAATTTGCAGGAGTCGAAGACCTGTGATTGGATTCTTAGTAAACGTTACTCATAGTAACGTTTTACACTGAAAACGTTTTCGGTGTAAAACGTTACTATGAGTAACATTTTAAATTTGCAGAATTTGATTCTGCATTTGCACGATTTGATGCTGCATTTGCAGGGTTGATGTGATTGAATTCTCAATAAATGTTATTGTGAGTAACGTTTTACACCTAAAACGTTACTATGAGTAACGTTTATTCATTTAACATCGTCAGCTCCATCAATTTTTATCTATTGAATTTTTAAAATAAAAATAACCTAAAACGTTACCATGAAGTACGTTTATACTACTTTTATAAAAAAATTAAAAAGCGTATTAATTTGGTAAATTAATTTTTAAAATAGCTTATTTTGGTCAAAAGGTCAGAGTTATGTCCGTTGTTGAAATACCAATATAGAGACATGTGGACTAACTTTTCCTTTTAGCTTTGTCCTACACAACAATCCCATAAAGGTGTGTTATTACTTATTATAATGGATGATAAAAAACAAACTTTTAATGTGAGACCTTAAATTAAATATAAATAAATACATACAAAAGAGTAATAATTCAGATTTTTTTAAAAACTTTTTACATGCTCATTAAAAATAAATTTGATACAACATGGCTAACAAATAAATTTAGTGCAATATAAAATAATTTTAAAAAATATAATTGGCAGAGGAAAATAATTCACATTCATTGTTAAAAGAGATTCTAGTGTTTTATTTTTTTTGATTTCCCATTCGGTACCCACATTGAAGACATTGGGGGTGGGAGTGGGCTAAAATGCTCCTTAACAAAGACTATTTCATGCCAAGGACTCAATCTGGCTACCTCCTATATATTAAGAACGAAGAGTAATTAAAATTGTAATTAAATTCAAGTTTAAATCTTGAATTAGATATGGTATAACCATTATATTTGATACAACATAGCTCTTATGAAATTGAGAACAAGAATCAAAGTATTAAAATGACATTTTCTTTAATCAAACCCTCTTTTTTCTAGATTATGATCTTTCAATAATAGAAAAATAAGAGAATAAAAAAATAAATTAAATCAAGTTATACCATTTATGGTCACTACTAGTAGTGAGTGTAGTGACCATAAATTACGCTAGCGAGATAAATTAGTTGATAAATATTTAAATAATATCCGAAAAATATGGTCACTCTTCACTAGCATTACCATAAATTCTCAAAGAAAGAAGAGTCTCTCCCTAGTAACCAACTGAGCAAAATTTACTCATCTTATTTACTCAAATCCTTATACACAAATTAAATATGATCTTCTGGTCTTTGAAATTCACCAATTTACTCCAACATTTTAATTAATCTATTCTTCCATGATTAATTAGATAGCTAGATTAAATGATAATACAAAAACAATAGGGATGATTGTTGGAGTTATCGATTTGTGCCTTATCATACTATTCATTAATTCTTTATATTTACGATATTTAACATTTTTTAACCTTCAATAACTATTCATGAAGGAATTATATCGTTTTGCCTCTTCTTATCCCCATGTAACTCCCCTTGGCATTATGTGCGCTTATGATTAATTAGTGATCAATTCAAATCAGATCGTTATGTTGAAACTGTTTTGAATTGTGTCGTTTGAGTATCCTATGGAATATCATTTGTGTTGTCACTATTAATGACAATGGTCTCTTTATTAAATTCTTATATGTTATCACCTTTTTTATCTATTCTGACTGGCCAAAATGTTAACTCTTCAAAATGATGCCAAATGTCAGATTCGTCAAAAATACACTAGTGTTCAATTATAAAACTCAAATAGTAATATAAAAACTAAAAAATTATTCTAGTTAATAAGATGTAAGCCATGCGTTTACAATGCATTACCTTAGATACTGGTATAAATACTTTCTTTATTAATACGAAGCTTTAGGTTATTTACTTTGAAGTTCTAAAAAATTTATGATAAAAGAATATTTTTGGTAATAGTTGATTGATCAAATATTTATGAAGAGTGTTTTTTGTCAACATTTTGGAGGCCTAAAACAGGTCTAAAACAAACCCTTTACTAGATTTAGTGGTTCAAGAGTCCATCCGTAAAGAGATTATGCGCTCAGGATTATTAAAGGCTATCAACTGCTGCTTACTACTATTATAACCAACAGGTCAGATTGGTGACAGATAACCGCGCAATTCTCAAACTATAATGATCAGCCAACCATTACATTACTACTCCTACTGTGTTTATGGAAAGAGGCGCACAATAACTATCTATAACCGGAGAGAGAGGTAGAAAACTATACTTTTTCTGTCCAATAATCATTGTTTACTATTTACTTCGTACAGAGATTAAGAAACATGAAATAATAGGGGTAATATGATCATAATACTCTTTGAATATACATTAACTTTAATGCTTTGAAAATGTATTAGATATTGAATACTAGTATTTAATGTCAAGAGTAAAATAAACACAAAAAGATAAATTATCTTTTTCAAACTAAACAAGTATTGTGAGATAATTATTTTACGGGGGTAATGGTAAATGACCAGAAAATTTGGCCAGAATTTTAAAAAAACTATAATATTTTTTTATTTTAAAATAAACTGATCTTTTTTCCATTTTTTTAGTTAAAAGGTATTAAAGCTAAAAGGATAAAATATTTAAAAAGGTAAAATATCATTCTGGCCAAATACTGGTCAAATTTTCTGGCCAAAAGGATTTTTCCTATTTTATAGTATAGTGGATAAGTAAAAATGGAGGAAGAGAATATATCCTTTCCAACCATAATACTCCCTCTGTCCCTAATTACTTGTCTGAATTGACACACCTATTAAGAAAACAATAATTTGCATAGTTAGTTTACCATTTTACCCCTATTAATTATGAAGTGGATGAGTTAAAAACTTAATATTTTAAAAAAGTTCTACCTTTTTCAAAGTAATTAATTAAGGATATAACATGTAATTTTTTTTTTATCCTTTTTCTTGATTTGTCAAAATAAACAAGTAATTAGGGACAATTAAAAAAGGAAATGTGAACAAGTAATTAGGGATAGAGGAATTACTATTTAATTAGAGGGGAAGTTATATTGAGAAAAAAAGACAACTTTGTGGACAATTAATGTGCTATATTTTCTGGAAGCATTGTGAATTGTGACACGGCTGTGCTATATTTAATTTGTGCACTTTTATTAAGTGCATATCCTTAACGATCATCTTGTTGAAAACTCGATTCGATTTTAAAGCTAGATCTGCACCACATAGCAAGTTCACGAGGCTATGAAAACTATGTGAAGGGCAATATTTACACAATTTTGGA
The DNA here is from genome assembly GCA_029582605.1 of Solanum gracilifrons. Lineage (NCBI taxonomy): Eukaryota > Viridiplantae > Streptophyta > Magnoliopsida > Solanales > Solanaceae > Solanum > Solanum gracilifrons. The sequence continues at coordinate 7,307 of JAJOOH010013997.1, read as the reverse complement.
TAAAACTTAATTGGACATTAAAAAAACGGTTTCCCTGTCTTTATCCAGGTTTTTAAGGCATGTAACCTGCCATGTGGATACAAGTTATGAACATCAAGGTAGGGTTTCAACAGCCCATGTGAGAAGAGGACACCAAACAACTCGTCCTTTATCTTCTGATTTCCATACATCTTCTCTTTCGAAAATAATGCCAAGATAGTACTAGTAGAAAGATGATAAATAGTTCTAACACTCCTTTATATGGTTTTATGTATGAAAAATTTGTTTTGTTGAACAAGTAAGAAATTGACTTTCAACTCTTACACAGAAAATTAGATAGATCTTCGCTCACATTTCACACTAAGCTTTTTTTAACAAAGGGAATAACCTATCTGTCACAATTTGTATGAATTACTAAAATGTTTTTCAATTTATTTTTCCTACTTTCCTTTTAAATTGTTTAGAAAAGAATTACAGTATATTATTTTCTTTTTTAGCAACATCTTAATTTCTTTTTCATATGTCATATCTAAGATGACAAGATTAAAGGTCGTTTTCATACATTCACATACTTATAATTTGAAATCACAAAATACATTTTCTTAAAATTTTGTATCAAATTAAAATATAGGACAAACAAATTAAAACGGGAAAGATTTAATAAAAAAGTAGAGAGGAAGAAGTAGTTACTTTTTTTTATTCCTACTAACTAAAGACACAATTCTGAAAGTAGGTTGTAGGTCCTCCTAATTGGTTTGGTTAAAAAACATTTGGCGTTAAGGAATGGAAGCATCTAGAGGCGAGATCTGCGCCCTGATTTTGTAGAAGACACGTTGAGTGGCGTGTCTGGTCATCTGATTATTTTTCATCACAATTCACAAATGTAATCAATCAATCAATCCCATCTTTAATTTGCTTTGAGAGGCCCTACACTCACTGATAGGTGAAAAGTAAGTACTCTAGTAGAGTGATACCATACTTATCAACTAAACAACAGACACAATCTTGTACCTCCTTAATTCTCTTGGTCATTCTTTAATTACCTGGTCCTGCTTGGCCAACACCATCAGATGAGTCGATCTCAAATTTCAGATGGGGACATTACAGTAATCAAATTCATAACCCAATAGCTTCGATAAGTCAAGTCAAACACTATTCCCATATTATCTTCTACATATTATGTCGCTTAACATGGTACCAAAATAGTTATCACATTTCATTAAAGTGAAACTTGACAAATATTTTGAAGAGGAGGGAGTAATAATCTAATTAATTAATTACCCCTGGAACAAAGAATGTGACACTTTAATCCATCTTTATCTCTGGGATTTGGGAATCTAATTGTGCAGCCAAGTTTCTTCCTTCATCAGCATTTGCACAGGAGATTATTAGCGGAAAGTTCGGTCCCATAGATCCCAGTTTTTCATCATCCTAGAAAAACATATTTGCTTCTTACATCTTATAGCATGTGTAAACGTAATAACTCCATAAGAAAGTTGTAATAGTACATCATTTTCTAATGTTGCTGAGCGGACTACTAAAATATGTACTCGGAATTAATCATTTTCCCCTCCATCTCTTTGAATTCACTTGTTGTCAACATATGATTGTGAAACATATGGCAGTTTAAAGCAAAGAGGGCTAGGTCATCTTGGTCCAACCATTAACAGACATAGCGAACCATATTGGAAACTAAATCTGTTACAGTGGGAGTTTAGTAAGAAATGAAATCGTCATAGCTAACTTCAAAGCAAATAAGTTCCCATCTGATCTGCACGTCTACGCTATAAGTACGTTCACAGTTTTCAAGTTTAATCTATTCAGTTTAATTCAGTATCACGCTGAAATTGCATTGCATGTTCTAATTCACCATCCTTCTAGTACGATAATGTTGCAACAAATGATGGTTGGGCCTCGATTTTTGGCAATTGAAAAGTTTAGCTGGTCACTGATTGACGAGATTTTATTTTGAAATCTAATCAAGAGTACAATTTCTTCTCAAGGCCTGCGAAGTTCACAAAGAACAAATTTCCACATTAATTTGCCCAACAACTTCAAGTTATATGAACCATTTCGTAGTGGTGCTAACAACCCCAGAGCAAATTCTTTATTTATTTTTGAGGAACTGTACATGTGTAATAGCAAAAATATGCTTTATGTATCAAAAAGGACAAAAAAAATATATGATGATATTCACAAGACAGTAAGATTGATCTCCCACTTCCTTATTACCCTGTATAATAAATAAGCACGCCTTAACCTATTCATTGAGAACTCATAGTTCTGATGCAGAGTCTCCCTCAAGACTATGAGATTGATCCAAAGAAGATGATTCTCTTCCAGTAGAAAAGTAAGACCACGCTAAGACAGCAGAGCCTATAGTAATTGTAGCAGCAATCGAACCCCATATCAATTTCTTCTGCCTTCTCTTCCTTATTTGCCTAAGACGCCGCGCTGTCTCTGCACAATCCAAACAAAAACAGAGAAACTGTCATTTTTTCTACGAAACAGACAGCGCCTGCTGGTAGATCTCCTCCTCAAACAACCACAAAATAACTCAGCAGAATAAAATGAAATAAAAAGGATCACTACTTAGCATTTACCCTAATAAACTGTGGGTACCAAGATTAGATACTCAGCGAAGCAGCCTGAATAGTTGTTACCCAGGATAATATTACTACATCTGTAAGGTCTTCGATGACACACTAGCCTACAAATTGGCCTATAAACCACATGTACTCCTGATGTAAGTTATATGTTAGCAAGGAAGTCACTAGCCTCAATTTGGTCTTTCATACAGTTATGAAAATCGGATAACCTGTATGCATAAAATCTAATTTGACATATACTAAGGAGTTAATATTCCTTGCATATAGTGGTTTTGCTCACATGGTTATGAATTAAATGTCCTACTTTGACCAACACATAATACTATAATAGATATGAGAATTGGAATTGAGCACATGTTTAATGTTATTCTTTTATTTTAAGAAAAGAATACAGAAAAAAACTGCATTTATGAGTGTAAAAGTTCACACTGAAGTTTGGTTGTAGAATAACAGATATCCCAAGACATTCATCTGGATGCACTAAAGACGAAACATAAGCATTTGACATGGATAGTGGGGAAGATATTTGCAGTTCAGACGAAACCACTAATGATGACTTCATGAATTAAGTTCAGTTGGAACAGAAAAACATCATGTCTGGCTTATGCTTAACTTAGATTACAAATTTGTAGCGGAGAAGAATTACTTTACTAGATCATTATGTTTGTTTTGGCACCTCTTGTTTCTCCGATTCAATGATGACAACTGAATTTGCAAATTAAAAAGAACATTTTCCCTTTATAATAGCAGATGCAAACATAAAGTTCTTATTCTTTCACAAATCTCAGAAAAGGGAGAAGGCAGTTGCCATCACAGCCTGAACAATATTCCTATAATCTATTTATTTTGAGTAAAATATTCCTATTAAAACTATAAGTACCTAGTTGCTACCTATCAGCATACCTCATCTATTTTACGTGGATGCAAAAAGTCAAAGATTGATAGACACAGAAGTATGAACAACAAATGAAAGATCTCCCCCAAGCATTTGCACCAAAACAATGCTGAGAGAATAGGCACATACCTACTTTAAATATGCAACCACACATCAGCTTCAAATTATACGTAGTAACATGGAGAATAAACTCACCTATAGCTTCCTGATTCCTCTGTGACATCTCTCGATTCACAGCTTCGTAATAATTCAACTTGTCCCATAGTCGAGCTATCTCAAAGTTCTTTGACTCAATTTGACCCTCAATTTCTGTCTCCAACTCGGCCTTTGCTATTCCCTTACCAATGGACTCTGATACAACCCGAAGGATGTGGACTTGTTGACACAAATCCTCCACCTGATCATCTGGTTGTTCATTGTCCAATTCCTCTCCAGCAACAGGATTAGGAGGAAAGTTCAACCCCACGAGAGATAATCGTTCACGAATCCTCTGCCACTGGGTTTGCATATTAGTTAGAACTTCTTCTACTTGCTTTCGCTTTTCAATTTCCGTTAATAAGCTCAATCTTATCTCTCGTAGCTCATTTTCAAAATCATTTGTAGGTATCTGTGGCCCATTCTCTGAAGATAGTTCTGAAAAGAGGATGCACATAAGACAACCAAAAACAATGTTATACTAGTATTACTATAAGCACGGTGATGACATACAATTCTCAATAACTGGTCACAAGAAAAAGGAAAAGGCACTCAATGGCAACAAGGTATTTACATAGAACACCAAAACTTGCATAGTTGACTGAAAAATGTAGACTCTACAACTATGCATCAGGGAGAAAAGACAAAGAAGCCACTGTGACAGCCAGGAAAAAGAAAAGGAAGAAAACAACAAAGAGAACATCCAAACTATTACTAGAAGAGGAACAAATAAGCACCTCAAGTTCAATTTCAATGTAAGATAAAAAGATATAACCATGAAAATTATCAAATTATGAAAAGGTGACTACCTTCCCAAGCATCATAAAATTCTCCCATCGGGGTCATGGAACTTAAACAGCGCTGGAATCCACCATTACTCTCACTCTCACCAAAACTCCTGACACTCAGAGATTCCTGTGGGTCAAAGAAATCATCAGCTTCACCCCCTCTCCGCAAATTGAATGCAACAAACCTCATTGTACCATTTTGCCCAGCTGAACCATTATGCAAATCTTGGTGAAGAATCTCCCCATCACAGAGGTCAGTCACTTCACCACCCTTAACCAGGTTATCAGTAGTGAATAACAAATTATCCTCTTTCGCACAGTTAACTGTCTCCCTAGAAATAGAAGGGTCATCAACAGATGTACTGGGGAGGTCCTTCTTTGTGTCTCTTAACTTCTCATCTTTCTTCTCTCCATCAAGAGCTTGTTGTTGAGTGCCAAAATCATCTTCGGTGAAACTTTGTGAAAGGCGTGGACCTCGGCGCTTGTGATTGATTATGTAGGGCGATGGAGGAAATGACGAAGGAGAATCTGGAAATGAAGGAGAACCTGGAAGTGGTGTTGGCTTGGGAATTGTGTATAGTGCAGGAGATATTTGAGTCCAGTGGTCTTTTCTATCTCCTATTATCGAGGGCTTACCATTGGTATCATCCATCTTTACATTAGTCTGGATGATTTTCCTTTCTAGATTTAAACTAGAACCATTCTTGCTTCTATCAAAACTTGAATTAGGAATGTTGATCCTCCTCTCAAACTTTGATTCATGAATGCTTTTGGAAGTTGTCGTGGATTTCGAGCCCCCTGATTCTATTAATCTATCCATAGCTATTGCTGTATATGTCGGCATGGCTTACTATACCAACAACACCTATAAAAAATAACAGTTTACACATTGCACAACAGCCAATTAATTCGTTTTCCGTTACTAATACATAAAAGACATCCTAGCAAATAATCTGATCCTTAAGATAAAAGAATAGCAGGATAAAAAAGGAAAAAACTCAAGGAAATTGAAGTTGTTTCAAACTCTGATTTTAAAGTACCAAGCATATAAATTCCATGGAATCGCAAAGGCAAGTTGACAAAATCTAGAAATGTTGATATTTATTAATACAATGTTCGAATTCTTAAGTCCAGAATCATGATTGCATGTTAATCCACCTTGTTAAATTACGTCTTGAGCCTAACTCACACCGCTAGTTCTCTCTCTGTATTGTTCAAAGAGATTGAAAATTGTTTTTAGGAAGCGAAAAAAGCGAAGCTCTAGCATGAGATGGATTGTTAAAAAATGACAAACGGCCTCACATGGTTAATGAAATATGTGGACTCATTATAAGGCTAGGACAATCCTCCTCACTTTGAACTAGCTTTTGGTGTTCAGAGTTAGGCCTAAGATTTAATTTAATACAGCTAAATTCTACTTATCACCTAAAACCAATGTAGGTTTGGTCAACTTTTAAATCCATTCATCCACACCTAGAAAGAAGAATCAATATGAATGAAAAAAGCATAAAGTTGAAATGATAATTATAGGTCCAAAATGATGAAATTAAATGTGTGAAAAGCTTCAACAATACAAATGAAAACAACAACAGAGAAATACGATTCAATAGGGATGAGGGAGTTACCTGAAGATGGGAAAGAAACCCTAAGGGAAAGGAAGGGGAGTCAGACGGTAGGGGGAGAGATGCAGAAATTGAGAATCGCGATTGTCAAAGGTCATGATATTTGATTAAAGGTAGAAGATTCAGTGTGGAACAAGTTACCATTGATGCAGAGGACTTGTTCTCTTTCTCTCCCCTAACTCAGACCCTGGCCTTTGGGAGAAGGCAAAGAGCCTGTTCCCTAGAGGCAAGGTACCCTCACGGTCATGGAATGCTTCTTTCTTCCTTCTTTCTCTGTTTGTTTGTTAAGTAAGTAGCGTCTTTTCCTTTCCCTGCGTGACTCTCTTCTATCAATTACACCTTCCTTATTTCTCTCTATCTTTCTCCTCCCCTCACACAATCAAAGGCCGAAATGCAAACACAACCTCCCTCCCACTTTTATTATTATTATTATTATTATTATTATTCTATAAGATTCTTTTATTTTGTCCTACCATCAAGAGGTCACGTCACGTCCCTTTCTTTTCTTTTTAATTCATAGTTAACACGCGTGACCAAATTTTCTATTTAGTAAGTAATGCTACAATTAGATTACATTTTCTTAATTGAAAGACCTATAAGTTGTGTGGTTTGGCTAAATTGGCCAAGTTCGTTGATTTACAAAATTTTATTGTGACAACGATTGGAACACTTTTTCATTGGGAGTTCCCTTTAATTTATTCTAAACTATAATATAAAAAGGAGAAAATGATTTTTTTAATTGATGTGTTGGAAAGTTGAAGGGGAAGCTATAAGGACCATATATTCCACCTAAATTGAAGGAATTTCTGCCAAGTGTCATCACAAGGACTTTTTTTATTTCCGTAGTCAACCGAAAGGCTAGAAAGCTCCAAAAAAATATTTGCCCACGTAGGACCGTTAGCCGAAAAAAGCATAGCAAAGTGTCACGGACTTAGAGTGTTGGCTAATGCTCCGTGCGGCACTTGACAACTTACTCACGAATCTTTCACGATCTTGTAAGCTCAAGTAAGCCCTTTATGCTAAGATCGCTAAGGAAATGTAAAGGAAGACTTAGAAAGATCAAAGAGAGCTTTTTGGAAGACGGCTTTTGTATTGGCTTTGGAAGATTGCTTACAACTTGCTTGCTTGGTTGGTTGGATGCCTTGCAAATGAATGGCACCCTCTATTTATACTAACTCCTAGGGACTAAAGTGCAATTTAAAATTACTTACAAGTCCCT
>JAJOOH010013996.1:0-53106 GCA_029582605.1 Solanum gracilifrons | reverse complement strand
TGTTCTATTCGAGAACTATACTCTGAGACTTGTATATTTTTATTCGAATTCTGTATTTAGAGGTTTGTACATGTGACAACCAAATTCTGGGTAGTGTTGAGTCTTAATTCAAGTCTTCCGCTTATTTATTATCTTTTATTCTCGTATTTCTATTTCTCTATCGTTGTGGTTGGGTTAGGCTGATGTGTCCGGTGGGAAATGGACATGTGCCATCACATCCGGATTTGGGGTGTGACAATATATGATCTGGATATTTGTGTCCAATTAGTTTAGAATATCTGGTTAATAGTTCATTTGAGATGAATTCCTTCTTTAATGCTCTGGTAATAGGTTGTTCTTCCATTTTGAGTAGAGATAATATCCATTTTTGTACTTCGTCCATATTTGCTTGCGTTAGCTCCCTTGAGTTTGAATATATCATAAGTTGGTCTCGTGAATAATAACTCCATATTGCATTCCCATTTAGATAATTATTTTCTAGTTCTTGGATAATTGTTGACATACCAATTATTCTCTATTAGCATAGAAACTTGGTATCTTCATTTCTTGTATCTCCGGTTGTTGTCCGATATCTTCTGGAATTATCATATCTCTGGTTAATCCTACTTTTACAACTTGTATTATTGGTTTTATTTTATCGTATAGCATCTCTGCCGGGGCCGCATAAAACTTTACATAAAATAGATTGCCTTTTGTTACTCTTTTATAAGTTATGAATGATCTATGTATCTGTGGTATACCACTTAGTTCTTCTCCATCGTATGTATAAACTGTACTTAATAATCCATAGTTGTAATAGGTTTTGACTAAATTTGCTTTAGTTTTTGGTTGAGCTGTCAACTTATTATATCCTTGTAATTTTTGGGTTATATAATCTTGGGTTGGTTCTTTAGTGGTGTCACATCTAGGATTAAGATTCAAATATGTTTGGATTTTGTGTATATTCCTAATATAGGTTTATGTGATATGGTTATAATTTTTTTTGTCTTTGTTTAGGCTCTCTGCATAAGTTGAGGTTTGTGGTGATATAATCAATGGATCTTTTGGTAGTTTTGGTGTAAATGGTTTTTCAAACATTTTGTTTAGATTAGTGCTTGTATATTGTTTTTTAACTGTTTTGTTTGTACCTGCAGCTGCATTGAAAAAACCATTATGGGTTTTTTGGAGTATCCCAACGTCTCCTTCTAGCTCTGGATGTTTAGTGTCTTCCGATCGACATATCTTTGCATGTTTATAGTCATGCGACTGACTTATAGCTTTAGACTTTAGATTTTGTATCTCATTATCCATACTATCCACTTTGGTACAAAGTGTAGTAATGGCTTTGAGTATATCTTCAATTGTATTTTCTTTTTCAGTCTGAGTAGCTTTGTCTTGATAAGTAATCTGCAATAACATTCTTATCAGTTTTTATTACTTCAATAGTAAATGTGAAATTTAATATATTTAATACCAATCTTCTCATTTCTTTTGTAGTTACTGAGTCCTGTATTTTTTTTGTTAGCCACCATTTTACTTGTGTGTTATCTGTCCTTATAATAAATTTGTTATATACAATATATGGTTCAAATGATAGTAAACATTTATACACTGAATATAATTCTTTTCTATTTATTTCCCATTTCATTTCCATATTAGTAAATGTTCCTGAGTAATATCTACAATGATGTGCTATTTTTTCTTCATCATATCTGTATTTTAAGACTCCTCCATAACTTTTTTCACTGGCGTCTAATTCTACTATATAAGTAGAAAAACAATTCATCCGGAAAATATAATTTAGGTAGGTTCTTACATAATAGTTTTACTCTTTTTATTTGCGTTTGGTCTTTTTTATCAAGTAGGGAAGGTTTATCTACAATGAAAATAGACGTATCAAGGATACATTATTATTCATTGTCCAAAATCTAAATGAGCAAGATAGAGTGTTAGAGGAGATTAGAGAAACTGTAGAACTGCTAGCTCAAATGAGCGGTTCTCACTCTAGATCTATCCAGCTAATTGAAACTCTCTCAGGTCATGTTTTGCCTCAACTCCATCAAAATGAACAATGGGGATCACTTAGTTGCACTAGGTTCAACCCCAAAAATGAAGTTTGAGCATCGACTTGAGTCGTGCCACGACGTTAACTACGACGCTATTTGGGAGGCAACCCAAAACCAATTTACTTGCTTTACTTTTGTTTTGGTGAATAATGGTGTGTTAGTTGTGCATGTTTAAATGAGGAAAGTGTTTGGAAAATGCAGATTGGCGAGTAAATGATCTAGTCGGCAATTCACCGAAGAGGTCGGCATGCTCGACTTGATCTGCCGTTTGGCTCAACATAATTTCAACTTGGAGCCTGTAAAACTCGGCGAGCTAAAAGAGCAGTTTGGCGAATAGCCAACCCGGTTGGCCTCTACGATTAAGAGCGCCATCTTGACCACCAAGAAATTGAAAATCCTATGGAAATCGGCAGGGTATGTGACCACTCAGTGAATCGTGGAGTGGGTCGGCAGCTGTGAATAATGTCGCTGAATGGGTGCATACTGGACAGCTCTAAACGGTAGAAGGTTATAAAGTTTAAACTCCTCACTTTTGCTCACTTTCAAAATTGATAAACTCACACCTAGTTAGTATTTTCTATATTTTTGCATCCCATAAGTATCATGGTTGCTGATTTGTGCGCGGATTTGGGAGTACATTGCTACCTAGCTTTTCTATTTTATCGTAGTCAGCATCAATGTTTGGTAGTTGGAATCCCAAAAATTATTCTATAGGATATATACTCATTTGCAGCATCCTTATCTTGTTGAAATGTATTCGGTCTCTCTGAATGGTCTCATTTACACCTATGTAAATTCAAAATTATTGCTCAACTTGTTTCAATTGTTGAAATCCCGTATGTTTGTGCTTTAAGAAGAAGTATAGTTTGCGGGATTGAACTCGAGATTATGGGTTGAGAATAGGATCGTTAGGTCATTTAGTGGGCTAGGTCGAGTTTACCAAACCATTCGGCGTTTCGCCTAATGTCCTGACCTCGCCTTTTATTTCGTACTTTATCTTATTGGTGAATTCGACCACTTTCGGCTACAAGCTTGAGGTCGCCTAAAGCACTCAGCGACTCGCCAAGAGTACTTTTGATCACCCTTTGTCTGCAACTCTTGATCCTTTGTGCATTGTAGTCTTCGCCGGGCTAAGTCTTGCTCGCCGAAAGATGTTAGTGATTCACAAAAAGGACCCCCCCCTTACCTACCTGAGCAGCAAAACTGTATGCAACCATTTATTGTGAATCTAATTGAATGTTTTCTAACGTTTTCTTAAGGGTTTGCAGACATGGTAAAACCAAAAGCTGTTGAGAGAATTGTACCAGCACAAGAGAAGGCTAAGGGGAAGGCGGGGCAGGGCTACTACACCGCCCATGTATGGTGGGAAGGAAGATAAGGGAAAGGGAAAGGGAGCCAGGGAGATCTGCGTGTCTTCATGTCGGAATCCTAGTTCAAAGATTCCACGAATCCATAAAATACCTTCATGGACTGTGGAGTTCCATGCCGTTATGCATGCCTATTGGACGAATTCGCAGGTGGTCACTCCTAGTGGACCTAGCAATGTTGATGCTTGAGAGATAGCTCCAGTTCTTGATGTCTATACCTCGAACATCAGCCCGGGCATTGAGGTCCTGACAAAGGGAGAGTTTGCGTAGACAGGAACTTTATCTATCTCCCCTCTGTCTTACTTACTTTCACTTTTGGATACTCTATTTCATTTGCATTTGAGGACAAACGCTTTTATTCGTGGTGGGGTGAGGCCCACCTTTGTTCTATTGATTTCGTGTAGTGTGTAATTGTGTTAATTACTGCTTTCGGTGGATGATGGAGCTCATGCATCCTTTTGGTTTTAAATTATAAAAATGATCTTGACCCCTCCTCTGGAAAATTTTAAAATTTTCTGAAAATATTTGCCACCTCTCGTGTGCTGAAAGTGGCTGTTCTCTTGTAAAATTTAAGTCTCAGTTCCAATCAATACTGATGACTTAAATAGTGCTCTCAACTGAACGAACATAAATGCACGGCTACGATGAGACCAAATAAAGTTGTATAGAGAATATGTGAACTCTTCGCATTTTGTTGTGATTAGCCATTTATCGAATTGATTCTCTTGTAATAACTATTGCACACTAGCGAAAGTTTGTAGTCTTGTTTGACTTAAGTGTTGATGCCTTGTGTGATTAGCTTAGTTTGAATCATGCATAAATAAACCTAGAATTTTCCCCGTTAGTCTGACTGATTTAGAAAGGTGTACTCTTGAAATGATCTTAGGAAACTATAAAGAGTGTGAACCAAATTTGACATATACCTCTTTTGTGGCCTACTCGTGAGCGTGTGAAACTCTCTTGAACACCCCTTGAGCCTTACCTTTATTTTGAAGAACCTTGATGAACCCTAGACCTTGCTTAACCCACTACCTATAATCCTCTTGAGTTGTTATTTAGTGAATATCCAACTTAGGCCAAAAGCCTCAGTTGGGGATGTGGTAAAATGGAAAAGTAGAAGTCAAGAAGTGCAAGAAAAAGTCTCTCTAACCCATGGTGTTGCAAAACAAATTGGAAACCCTCCGAAAAAAAAATTGGAATAAAAGTGCAAAAGGAATTGGGTTTCCAAGAAATACATGGAGAATGAAGGAAAGGATGACTTAGAAGCACTGTAAGAAAAAGTGACAAGGGAAAGGAAAAGGACATTTTGAGAACACCACATCTCATGAAGATGAAGAAGTCACTGAACCTAAACAACCATACCTATGCACTCAGCCCCATTATAAGCCTTGAAAAGACCTTTTTGATCTTGAGTAAGCCAAACCGAAAATGGATTGAAAAATAAGGGTAAACCTTTTGGTGAAAACAAGCATTGTGTTCCTCTTTTTTAGTGTGAGCGTTGCATCTGATTCCTGATCTTAAATTAAGTAGCCTCTATGTGTGAATATGGAATCATTCTTTGTGTGAGGGCATTTAGATATTTTGTTGAGTTTGAACATACATTAGTAGAAATTATTGTGAACATGAGAATCTTTGATAATGGTGTGTCACAACTTGAATCTTTGAGTACGCAGTTGAATCTTTGCATAAGTAGTTTGAAGTCTTTTTGTGTACATTCATGATTGAGTCTTGTATAGCACAATTTGAGACACCCTTTTTTAGCAGCTGAACTTGAGTTTACTTGAGGACAAGCAAAACTTTTAGTTGGGGGTATTGATGAGTCCACAAATTGGACTCATTTAGGGCTGTATTTTAATAGAAAATATTTCCTCAAATTCTTATTTTATCTCAATATCTGATGAAAACCTTTAATTTTCAGGAATTTGAAGAACTAATTCACAAAAAGGAACGAAAAGGCTAAAAAGAATGAGAAGATGAAGGCTTGAGGATTGCCGAGTTCACTTGGCGAATCCCCGAAGGGTCTCACTTCGCCTTTTGTTCTAGTGTGTTGAGCCCTGAAGGAGAGGATCAAGTCGGTGGAAAAAGGGAGCAGTCGGTACATCGTCAAGGAGTTCCGCAAAGTAGTACAATGTCACCCAATGACCCAGAGCAAGATGATGCCGAAGGATAGTGCAAGACGGCGATGAACTACACCAAAAGGCGAATCACGAGTTGATCAGCGATTACGACTAATGTCATCGATTAATCCACCATAGCATAGATTTTTGAAGAAAGGAGTTCATCTTTCCCAAGTTGGAAGTGGGTCTTTTCAATTCTTCTTCCTCTGCTTAAATCAAGGTTTAATTTATTATACCCATTTGATTTCACTATTATTTTAGGTGTATTTTGTTATTTCTTGATATGTGGCTAAAAACCCCATTCTTTAGCTGTGATTTACCAAATATGAATTGCTATTATTGTTGGGTCTTGCTTGTTAATAGGTTAGATGTAGTTTAATGGTGATTTCACCTAGTGGTTGTGGTTTAATTTAATGGGTTTGTAGTTGCAAATGCAAAGTCACCCATGTGTTTTCAGCTTGCCCGAGAGGGAGGTCACGAAACCAAGACCACTAGACTAATGGCCTAAGGAGTGGGTCGACAGGTGGCTCAGCCCGAGAGGGTGAGTCCTAGTCGCATATCCTACCACTCAGCCTGAGAGAGTGAGTGGGGTAAGGCATATGCGGGTCTTCATGTGGCAAATGGGTGTCTAAGAGGAATGCGTTTGAAATGGGGTAATTGCCCGAGAGGTAACTTAGTTCCATCTAAAGCTTAGCCTAGTCACTATTATCTTGCGAATTTCCTAGCGAAGGCATGTACCCAACTATTTATCTCAATTTGTATTGTGGTCACACCCCAAGAATTCTTCCCCATACTTGATTTTCTTGTTATTTTTGTTGTTTTTGCTATACTTGTGACAAAAACCCCAAATTGATATTTGACACTTTTGTGTCCCCCTTTAATTTACAATGTTTTTAATCGTTAGTGTCTTTAGCTACGACTAGTTCGAACTAGAATTTATTTTTCTATTAATTCTCAAAACCGCTCCCTTGGGACATAACCCCAACCCTTGGTTGGGTTACTATACTATTGCATGATTCGTAGAAACTTGTATTGGAAGTTGTGTCATTGATTACGAAATCAAAACATCATACTCAGCCTATTTCGATTCCTTATTATAGAATGGCTCCAGCTGAGCTTAAGGAATTGAAATAGTAGTTGTAAGACCTTCTAGATAAGAGCTTCATCAGAGCCATTATTTCCTAATGGGCTGCACTAGTGTTATTTATGAAAAAGAAAGATGGTTCTCTCAGGATGTAAATTAACTCTCATTAGTTGAACAAAGTCACAGTCAAGAATAAGAACTTTATCCCCAAGATTGATAACCTGTTCGACCAACTTCAGGGTGCCAGTCAATTTTTGACGATAGACCTCAGATCTGATTAGCATCAACTTAGAGTCAGAGATAGTGACATCACAAAAACAATCTTCAGAACTTGGTGTGGTCATTATGAATTTGTAGTTATGTCATTTGGACTAACCAATGCTCCTACAACTTTCATGGATTTAATGAACAAGGTGTTCAAGAAGTTTTTGACTTGTTCATTATCGTCTTTATTGATGATATCGTCATTTACTATAGGATTAAGGAAGAACATGCGAGTCATTTGAAGGTTGTCCTGCAAACTCTCAAAGATCGTCAGTTGTTATCTAAGTTTAGCAAATGTGAGCTTTGGTTATAGTCAATTTCCTTCATTGGTCATATCGTGTCTAGTTAAGGGATCCAAGTGGATTCTCAGAAATAGAGGTAGTTAAACAATGGCCTAGACCCACCTCTCTAGTAGATATCAGAAGCTCCTTGGGTTTAGCCAGTTATTACAGAAGTTTCATGGAAGGATTATCATCTATAGGTTCTCCATTGACTAAGTTGACTCAGAAAAAGGTTAAGTTTCAGTGGTCATATGAGTGTGAGAAGAGTTTCTCAGAATTGAAAACTAGGTTGACTACAACTCTTGTTTTGATTATACCAAAAGGTTTAGACATTTATGTGGTCCATTGTGATGCATCCAGATTCGACCTAGGTTGTGCGTTGATTCAACAAGGTAAGGTTATAACTTATTCTTCCAGACAACTGAAGTTACATGAGAAGAACTACCGAACTCATGACCTCGAGTTTGCAGCACTAGTTTTTGACCAAATGATTTGGAGACATTACTTTTATGGTGTTCACGTAGATGTGTTCACAAATCATAAGAGCCTTCAATATGTATTCACCCTGGAAGATTTGAATCTCTGCTAGAAGAGATCGCTTGAATTACTCAGGACTATGATATGAATGTGCTTTACTATCCTGGTAAGGCCAATGTAGTAGTCGATGCTCCTAGTAGACTATGTATAGGTAGTGTAGCACTTGTTGAGGAATAAAGGAATGAATTAACAAAGGATGTTCACTGGCTTGCTAGCTTAGAAGTTTGCCTTATGAACAAATCATGTGATGGTGTGACAGTTCAGAATGGGTTAGAATCTTCATTGGTAGTGGAGGTTAAGGAGAAACAAGACAGTGATCCTATATTTTTTCAATTAAAGGGTGTTGTTCATCAACAGAAGGTTGAGGTTTTCTTCCAATGGGGAGATGGTGTTTTTCTCTACCAAGATCTTTTATGTGTTCCTAAGGTGGGTGAGTTGGGACAGCAGATCCTTACAAAAGCCCAGAACTCCATGTATTATATTCATCCAGGTGCCACTAAGATGTATGGTGATCTGCGGGAAGTCTTTTGGTGGAATGGCACGAAAAGGGATAGCAGATTTTTTGGCTAAGTGCCCTAATTGTCAGCAGGTGAAGGTAGAACATTAGAAACCAAGAGGTATGACACAAGATATTAACATTCCTTCATGAAATTGGGAATTGATAAACATGGATTTCATTACGGTTTTACCTCGTACTAGCAGACAACATGGTTCCATTTGGGTGATGGTAGACAGAGTTACTAAGTCCGCTCATTTCTTGGTTGTTAAGAATGCAGATTCGATGGAGGACTACGCCAAGCTTTACATTAATGAGATAGTCTGTTTGCATAGAGTTCCTTTGTGTATCATCTTATATAGAGGTTCTCATTTCACCTATTATTTCTGGAGATCGTTTTGGTAGTCAGGTAAATCTTAGCATAATATTTCATCCACAGACAGATGGTCAGGCATAGCGTACCATTCAGACATTAGAGGACATGCTGACAGCTAGTGTGATGGATATCAAGGGAAGTTAGGATGATCACCTACCTCTCATAGAGTTCGCCTACAATAACAAATACCATTTCTATTATTTAAATGGCCCCTTATGAGGCATTGTATAGGTGTAAGTGTAGATCTCCAGTTGGTTGGTTTGAAATAGGTGAAGTAGCTTTGATAGGGCCAAATTCGGTTTATGCTATGGAAAAAGTTCAACTCATCAGAGATAGACTTAAGACAGCCCAGAGTCATCAGAAGTCCTACGTAAAAGTAAGGATACGGGACTTGGAGTTCCAAATTGATGATTGAGTTTTCCTGAAAGTGTCATATACGAATGGTGTGATGAGATTTGCTAAGAAAATGAAGCTCAGTCCCAGATATGTTAGTCCTTACAAAATCTTAAAAGTGGTTTTTAAAGTGGCTTCTGAGTTAGAGTTACCAACAAAACTAGCAACAATCCATCCAGTCTTTCACTTTTCCTTTTTGAAGAAGTGTGTGGGTGATCCTGCATCCATAATACCATTAGAGAGTGTGGCTGTGAAGGATAGTATCACATATGAAGAGGTGCCTGTTGAAAGCCCTTACCGTCACGTTCGGAGGTTGAGAAATAAAGAAGGTTCTTTGGTTAAGATGTTGTGTAGGAGTCAGCCTATAGAGAGAGCGACTTGGGAAGCAGAAGCAGCCATGAAGGCCAAGTATCCTCATCTCTTTCATTCCGATCCCATTCCATCTTGAGGTAATAATTTCTCTCCAGTCTCTTAGTTTACTCTTGCGTAAATTAAGTCTTAGTATCTCGCTCCTTCAATTATACCTGTATTTTCAGTGTATTTGGGATGTGGGATTTCACTAGTGGGTTCCTTTCACCTATTAGGTCCCTAGAATTATGTCATATTCTTGATTACCTTCTTAATGTTTAGATACAGGGTTTATAGAACCTAAAATGATTGTTATGATTTAGCTATTGTTGTGTTCCTAATCAGATTATCATATCTTAGAAATATTTTGCATAGCTTCATGCATGAAACTCAGAACTCTAGTTGTGTAGATTTGTTTAGTTCATGAATTACACTAGCTAGCACAAATAAATAGAGATACATGCCTCAGTTTTCAAATGTTTCATTATCAATACTTAATGTTTTATTTTTAGTTAGCATGTTAGAATATTTAGCTATCCAGTGTATTTCAATTATGTTGTACCTTACACATTCTAGTTGGGAGTAGGCTTAATATCGAGTTGGACTAGGGTCAGTCACCCATATAGTCCAAGAACTACGTGCCTCCATAGGCTTATAAATCTCTTTTGTGGACATCTGATTTAGTGATCACGCTAGTCATGCCTTTATACCCCTGGAAAGGTATATTGGGTCTTGTCAATGGGGCGTATACATCGGACTTCATGTTTAGCTCATGTGGTTTTATGTAGGTTAATAGTAGCTCCCACAGTCTAACTCTAGTGCATTTGACCAGGTTATCGGTTATATTTAAGTATATAGCTTAAGCATGTTATGTACTTGGTAATTGCATCAAGTTTAGTTCATGTTCAGTATATTTCAGTATTTCATCATGTTCAAATTATATCATTGCTTAGTATGTTTTGTTTGGTTCTGCATAGCTATTTAGTTTTATCATATCCTGCATGCTCAGTACCTTTCAACGTATACCTTACGCTACATCTTTTATTGATGTAGGTTCAGGTCTTCAGCATTCATATCAGGTGTAGATCAGTTCCCGATTCGTATTTAGCAGTATCAAAGGTGAGTCCTCAATCTTCGAGGACGATAGACATGTTTCTTTTATATTAAGTCTTCCCTTTCCGTTTCGTAGAGTTAGCTGCGGGCATGTCCCAGCATTTCTAGTCAGTTAGAGGCTTATTTCAGACATAGTTAGATTTGACTTAAGTTTGAGTTATAGTCTAGTGTGATTAACTCTTATTCAGTATTTATATTCAGACTAGTATTGGGTATTCCCCACTATTTCAGTTTACCTCATGTTTTAAGCTTCCACAGAGTATCTCTTATTTCAGAAAAGTTTAGTATGCTTATGTTATGCCTACTTCGGGTTAGCTTGGGGTCACTCGTCATCCTAGGTCTCGTGTTTAGGTCAAAGGAGTAGCCTCGGGGCGTGACAAGTAGTGTGGTTGGTTTTGATTGTGAGGCTTTCATTTTATGTTTGTATCTTTAGATAATTTAGCTTTAAATTTTGGCATAAGTTTAACTATTGTTAAAAATCATGTTAAATGCTCTCAGATGGAAAATAGATCAGTGCAGTTAGCTCCAGAATGTTGAGTTTGATCTACAACGACCTTTGGTTTTTATCCTAAGGTGTTTGTGGATGTGTTTGTGGCTTTTGTCTTCTTTGTTTGGTGTTTCATTATAATTCTTGACTTGGGTTAACATTTTTACGAGCTCAGATTGTGCCCATTTTTGGGTACAAGTCCTTTTAGCTAATCAGGAGCTTTTGGTCGAGTCATTTCTTGGATTCCTAGTGTAGGTCCCACTTTCTCATTTTCACTTGATTTTTGGGTCTTTTTCTAATTAATGAAAATTTTATGTCTAAATGTTCATATTGACGTTTTAATAAAAAAATTGCTAGAATGGAAGTGCTCGGAGGTGATTTGAATAGGAGAGCTCAGGTTTAGTAGTTTTGGAGCGTGCGTGTTTTACTTTGGGGTAGGTTACAATCAACTGGTTCTTACATTCAGATTTTTTAGATAAAGTTTCCCATTTATAGGATGTGATTTTGAATTGTGTGTTATGAGTTAGGATTAACTTTCTTATTCTTATTTTTTGATTCTCGTTTGCACCTTACGCTAATTTAGAATTGTGCAATCCTTAGTTTAGGCCGGAGTTTTCATTTTTAGGCATTTGTTGTTTGTATCGTAGGATTTGCTTCCCCTTGCTTGTTGGGTAGTCGGTGCAATTAAAGCCTTGGAATGAGTCTAGATTGATGCTTAGCTTTAGGGGTCATTTTGTGTGGTGGATAAGAAAAAATAGTCATGGGATAAATTTTTAAAGTTTCTTTATCTCTTATTTGGTTACACATGATGGGATGAATTATCATAGGTTTAACAAATAGTACTGGAATAAGTTATCCCTCCCTCTTGGTGGAATAACAATCCCAAGATAACTTATCCTACGATAATATAATTATAATGACAAAAATACCCATTATATCCTTTTAATTAGTGCAGTTCTTTGAATGCAGTTTTTACTATTTTGTTACGCATAGGCTGTTTTGGTGTAGTTTTGTCAGTTTTTTTGCTGTTGTTTTGATGCAATTTTTGATGAGTTTTTGTCTAGTCTTGGTCATTTTTATGGAAGTTGTATTCCTCTATACTTGTGTAAATTCATTTTATGGTTGTTTAGCAATCAAATCCAATATATCAAAATGAATATACTAGGATTAAAATATTTCAAAAATAATACATCTTCCATCAAGTGGAAAACATTAAGATTCTATCATATTATATATGCGTGTAGCATGTAGATATAAAGTTTTTTCGCATTTTGGCTAAGGCCAAAAAATAAATTATAGAATATAATTAACTTTTTGTGGAAAATAAAATATTATTTCACCAATATTTTTGGAGAAAAATATTGCAATGCCTATAGCATATAACAATAGCTCAAGAAAAAAATATATGCATAAAAGTTAAATAAAGTGGAGGGTGTTTTTGTAAACAAACAACTTTTTTAAGAAAGTATCCAATGACTATTATATTTAATACAACCAACCAAACAAACAATAAGAAATAATCTCAGGATAACTAATCCGATGATAAATAGTCTCAATATAACCTATCACATCATAACTTGTTTTCAAACCAATCGACCCCATATAGTTTTTTCTTGTGAGTGTTTCTTTAGTTAGGTTCCTTTGTTGGTGCAGGGTCCATGTGGTTGTTTTGGCTTTGTAAGGTTTTCTCTTGTTATACTGATAATTTTAACGAAGTCTCTATCCCTTGGTTAGACTTGGATCCTTGGATGAATATTATCCCCATAGGATGGAACTAGTTGTTCTATACTTTGGGTTGTTTTATTCTTGTAGGAGAGAAGACTCTTGAGTTAGTCCTTCGTATTTTGATTATTATGATCCCTTTTACTGATTGATTAGAGTTTTTTTATCCTTTTGTTGTTGTTGTTGAGTTAGATGGAGTATTTCAGCTCGAGTTCCTGTTTGAGGACCAATTGGATTTCATTTTAGTTCCTCTGCTCTACAAGTGCAATGTTTGAAATTTATGTTGTTTGTGACGCTGATGATTTTTTTGGATGTTAAAGAACAAGTAAACATTAGCCTACTTGTTCTTAAGCATCCAAAGCATCATGACCTGAGACTACACCTTAGTGATAACATAATGCTTAGAATTACAAGTGACTCCAAGCTAACCCTTGTTACTTGAATAGTCACGAGCAGCTAAAGATTAGCATGTAAAGGAATTAAATGACTCATCGGAAGCATAAATGTGTAATAGTAGGTCAATATATCTTTTGTAAATTTCTTTTTGTATATAACGATTGTAATCTTAAATAAATATGGAATATAGTAGAGTGAATACAACAACTCTAACTAACTCTCTATGAAGCCTATACTAATACTTATAATAATAACCAAGGACATGAACCTTTATCATTTTAATAAATCCATGTGAATAGAAATAATATACTATAACTATAAACTAGCTTGATTGCTACAAATTAGAGAACTCATCACTTGTTGGCTTAAAGTTGCAATCCAACACAGTAGGATCCTGATAGTAAGAACTTGAATCAACATCACATGGAAAATGTAGGCACAAAATATATATGCGAATAAATACTTTGAATTTACTAGAATGAGAATTTGAATATGAAACGGAAATACATTAACTTATGTAGTGACCAAGTAGTAAAATATGCAACTAATAGATACTGAAACTGAAATAACTGAATGTAAGGTAAACACAATAATCTAAATATCTTAACATAAGATTAAATAATACTTTGAAGAAGTCAAAAAAACCTTTCAAAAAAACATAGTTCTTTTGTGGGAAATTTACCATTAATCAAAATAGACCATCTGATCTATAAGATGGAGGCTGGTCTCTTTCCAACACCAAAAAAAGATTTTCCTACTGGCAAGGGTAGGACTATACATATTAGGTTAGGTTGATCCACTATCCATGTCTTCCTAAGATAAATCCTATGGGGACACGTAGTTAAGGACAACAGAACTACTTCTAAAGACCAAAACTCTACCAGTAGTAGGGCTTCCATTCTAAAGTCCTCTTGATGCTAATAAAAATTCCAATGGAATAGATAAAGTCATAATTATATCATAGTCAAAATACTTATAAAGACAACAATTAAGACTACAAATCCAATTATAACTTCATATTAGAATAATTCCATTGTAACCGATAATTTTGTAACTTGATTCATTACGAAACTCACCTATCTAAGAATCTAAAAATCTTTATTTCATTCAAATGTGAGAATATATTTCACAAATCCTTGACACTTTATCTGAAAAGCAACCTTTATTCATAAATCATCACTTTCTTAGAAGACGCATAGATTAATAATCATATTTTATGAGTTCATAAGCATAGTTTGTATTGATAAAATAAAAATAGAATTTGTTCATGTAAAATCAATAAAAATCATGCCTAATAATATTAAATATAATTAATTGAATCACAATAAATTGAACTCATGGAGAATAGCATAAAACGCTAGATTTTGGGTGAAATCAATTTGAAGTAAAATATACTTTCTTGAAATACTTCTTAAATAACGCACTTGATATTGAATATAAGAATACTTTCTTGCAAAATAATGCACAAACAATTATAATACACTTTCTTGAAATTCTTCTAAAATAATGCACTTGAAATTAAAAAAATAAATAATACTTTCTTGAAATACTTCTTCAAAATAATGTTCTTAAAACAAAATATGCTTTCTTGAACTTGTTGTTGAAATACTTCTTTAAAATCTTGAACATACTTTATTTGTGAAATTAATGCATATGAAATACTATGAAAAGGTTTTTAAATAACTTTGATTGGAAAGGCTCCATGTGGTATAATAAGCATGAACCATGAACCATGAACCAATAATAATAGATGACATGAAGTACAATAATTTTGCTGATAAAATCAAGAATCAATTATAAGAGATAATGCGAATTCAAAATAATAGATTTTTTGGTAAAAACCCTAGCATTGATCTTAAAAAAGATATATTGTAGAAGTAGGAAGCGAGGAAGATGAAAATTCCTCACTTTGATAATCATACATGCCTTAAAAGCTCTATAGTCAAGTGTTAAAATTTCAATTATTAACTCATGATTATAAGAAGGAATTTCAATTGTAAAGATTAAAATCTTTAGAGAAGGATGTACCTAGAAGAAGAATCTTGGAAACAAAGATTGAATGAACATTGCATAAAGAATAATCTTGAAAAATATTTGAAAGAGTCTTGCTTGGAAGTCTTAAACTTTGGTTTTCTTAAGAATTTTATGTTAGGGTTTGAGAGAGGAGAATAAGAAGTTAAAATATTGAAATATAATTGTTTAGGGGTTTATAGAAGTTGAGAAAACCGCTTTAAGGTTTTCCGAGTAGTATATTGACAAGAAAATTAATTTTTTTAGAATTTTCATGTGGGTAAACTGCAACTTCACTACATTATTTAGTAAAATCTTATAATTATAATTTACCAAAATTTTCCTATTCCAAGAGATATGATATTTTTAGGTTGACCTAAGAAAAATCTTATATGAAAACTCTACTAATAAGAAAACTTTCAACTCAACTTTGTGTTAGAGGACTATTATTACCTTTATTCATCTCCAAATAAATTCCTACACTAAACAATTGACTTTAACACCTATGAAAAATTAAGAATCATCATGTACAAACAACACCTTCACAAGCACAAAAAGTATAAATAGCAAACATCGCATTCCTAGATCATAGGAGTTAAAGCTAGAATCTAATTGGTCCTAGACCGAGAAGTTGGGCCCAAATACTAAAAACAACTCCACAATGATAACAAAGGAAGTGACAACTCTATTCAAGAAGCAAAAGGGATCTTAAAGAGGCAACATACAAAGGACTAACTCAAGAGTCTCCTCTCCTACATGATAAAACTCAGCAAAATGTACAATACAACTAGGTCCATTCACGGCCATAATATGCATTGAAAGATCCCAGTTTAACCAAGGAATTGGGACTTCATCAAAATAACTAGTATACCAAAAAAAAACCTCACTAAGAAAAACAACTGCACGGTCCCCGCACAAGTGAAGGTTTGCGTTATTTGTTTGGTTTACCTACTAGTTGAACGTAGTAGGTGTCATCATGATCTGAATTTAGGGTTGTGAGAGATTTGTATGAGTGCTCTAGGTTTTTCGGTATCATCAATATGAAAGCAATTATCTAGTAAAGTCTTATGGATCAGTCGGGAAACGTATGTATCCGTTCTTAAGGAGGCTATAGGAAAATATAAGGAATCCCATTCTTGATTCCTTATTGTGTATTTTTTTCTTTGATTAACCACCAAAACTACTTAACTTGAATCTAATTCTCTTGGATGTCTACCACGAAGTGTTCGAGGAACGTGGATAGTACATCGAATCATACCACTAGGGCTTTGATCCCAGGTTAGGACATTGAGGATGTTTAATGACATCTATAGGCCTAGGGTGCAAACCGCGTTTCGGTAGAGTAAGTTGCTTGCTTGAATCTCAAAAATTCATTGGTGGAAGTTTTGAGTCTCATCATAGGTACAATAAAATCTAGTGAGGTCTTGGTACAACTCATTATTAACAGGCTAGAGTTGAGGTTGTAGGGAACAAGCATGGCTCTTTATATGTTTTTAGTACATGATCAAGTTCTCGAGTAAGATACACATACTTTTTAATTATTTATTATAGGGCAATGCACGATTCAGTGATTTATTATAAGATTGACTTTTCCAATTCATCTAGCGTTAAAAAACTAGATCACAATTGGGTTTTCTTTTCCTTAGGTGGTTTGTATGCGAGTGTCGTGGAGCAGGCATGAATTGACACTTCCTGAATTAGTGGTAAAAGGTCATGCCATCATTACAATGTGGATAGGATATAATCCTGAGGTAGAAATCATCTCAGTTAGGATCATCCTCACTCTTGACCTACCAAACCCATGGAGAGAGAACCTCGGGTTCAAGGTGATACTGTGACAAGTTAGGGTACCTAGAGTGGATAGTGTTCGTGACATATTTCTTAGTGTTTTGATGTTAGATATTCAGGTTCTGCGGTTCATTCCATTTTTGTTGGGCAATCTAAGCAAGTTGTTTTATGTGGGATGTGTTATGATTGATGCAAGTTCGACAACGTTTCTAAAGAGTTTCATTAGGTCAACCTTTTGTACTGCCTGGTCAGCAGTTTGAGGCCCCTAGGATCTTTGTAAAGTCAGATAGGGTAGGTCCCCATCGTGTTAGAAGTTGTACCCCTAGTATTTTAATTAGTGATGTATATGTTCAATTAGGGGTCAGACACTTTCCATTCAATTCTATTATAGGCAGTCCATGGGTTGAGGTTCTAGGTATCGATAGTATAAGTGTGACCTCGTATTTAATTTAACCCTTGATTGTTTACGGGGTGTAGATATGGAGTTTTTTTTCCATACATTCCTATGTGACTTGTTGTCAACTAGTTATTTGTTGTGAAATCCCTATTTTATTTTATATGTCTATGTTTGCGCCCCTCAATGAGATTTCATTTAGTAGTGAATAGTTTTGGCATTGTTACTATGTTTGGACTAGTTGTGGAGTAATACCTTATGCCTTTGTGTTTAACTATATTTTCAGGACATTTATTTTTTCTGTTACTCTTACTATATTTTGTATGACGAATACATTTGTCACTCATTGTCCCCAGGTTAGTTGTTATGATGTTAGTTGTTGAGAGAGTGGTGTGATGGAAAGCGTGATCATTGGTTGGTTTGGCTGAAAATTACTTTTGTCGATTATTTCCCTTGCCTAAATCCTATTCCTTGTTCCTTTGTGTCAAGGTTGAGGTTTTTCCTCTTTTTGTCTTCCTAATTTGTCTCTTCGTGGTAGGCTTGGTGTTCAAAATTGGTAGTTAAGCCAGTAATTGACTCATGTAGTGTCGAATGGTTGTGTTTTAAGTTTAGGAGGTTAGAAGGTGAGTATTTTAGAATATTATAAGTATGGCGATATCATGGCCACTTTTTTTCTGTGGAATGTGTTGTGAGGTTTTTGGGGACTATTAAGTAATGCACATATGTTCTATTGACAACCAGCGGAGAGAAGTAAGTAACTTTTCAACAAGGGTGTCCACTTTGTTGATTATCGGTTCATTTCACCAACATTGGGGTACAGTTACCATTTATGGACTTCCTGGTGTTTACCTATCATTTTTTGAGTTTTGGGTTATGGTAATGATCTACATTCTGAGCTATACTATTTTCTTTCATTCTAATCATTTTTCAATACCTTTGTTTTGTTGGAGTTCCACAAAGGTTTTGTCAATAGTTTAAGTGGTTATACTCTTTATTTGGATATATGTGGTCGCGCTCATTAACGACTTCTAAACTTCTATTTTGATAGAGACTGGGAATCTCTTTAGAAGACTCATCATTAGGTGTAACAATATGAAGAGTGATATAGCAGATTTTGTAGCTAAGTGTCCTAACTATCAACAAGTTAAGGTCGAGCATCAAAAACCAGGAGGTATGACTCAAGAGATTAGCATTCCTACATGGAAATGGGAAGTGATAAACATGGACTTCATTATAGGTTTACCTCGTACTCGCAGAAAACACAACTCCATTTAGGTAATAGTAAACAGAGTTACTAAGTCCACTCACTTCTTGGCTGTCAAGACTATAGATTTACCGCAGGACTAAACTAAACTCTACATCAATGAGATAGATAGGTTACATAGGGTTTCTTTGTCTATCATCTTAGGTAGAGGTCCTCAGTTTACCTCTCATTTTTGGAAATCATTTAAGAAAGGTCTTGGTACTCAGGTAAATCTCAGAATAGCATTTCATCCACAGATGGATGGTAAGGCAGAATGTACCATTCACACCTTTGAAGACATGTTGAGAGATTGTGTGACCGATTTGAATGGTAGTTGGGATGATCACCTATCTTTTATAGAGTTCACTTATAATAATAACTTTCATTGTAGTATTCAGATGGACCCGTATGAGGGACTATATGGACGTAGATGCAAGTCGCCAATTGGTTGGTTCTAAGTAGGTGAAGTAGCATTGGTTGCACCATATTCTATTCGTGAAGCTATGAAAAAAGTTCAGCTAATCAGAGATAGACTTAAGATAGCCTAGATACGTCACAAGTCCTATGTAGATATGAGGATAAGGGACTTAGAGTATGAAATCAAAGATTTGGTTTTCCTGAAGGTGTCTGAAGAGGGTGATGAGATGTGGCAAGAAAGCGAAACTCAGTCCCTTATATGTAGGTCCTTACAGGATCCTAAAAAGGGTTGGTAATGTGGCTTATGATTTAGAGTTGCCAGCAAAGCTAGCAACAATCCATCCAGTCTTTTACATTTTCTTGTTGAAGAAGTGTGTGGGTGATCCGACTTTTATTATACTATTAGAGAGTGTGGCTGTGAAGGATAGTCTCACTTATGAGGAGGTGTGAGTTGAAATTCTTGGCCGTCAGGTTCATAAGTTTAGGAATAAAAAAGTCGCTTTAGTGGAGGTTTTGTGGAGGAGTTAGTTTGTAGAGGGAGCTACATGGGAAGCAGAAGCAGCTATGAAGGCCAAGTTTCCTCATCTCTTTCCTTCTGATTTCACTTCAGCTTGAGGGATTAGCTCCTCTCTAGTCTTTTATTTTACTCCTGCGTTAATTCACTGTTAGTATAATGTTACTTCATTTATTCTTGCATTTCAGCATATTCACATGATCTTGGAACTCAGTTCAGTTAGATTTTAGTTTCTAGTACGTAGTGGCAGGGATTGCAGCTCTTTCCCTCCATACTCAGCTTGTGTAGACTTTATTCGAGGATGAATGTTCCCAAGGGGGAGATATTGTAACACCTTGGATTTGAGAATATAGAAAAAAATGTAACTTTCATAACCTAGTGCAAGAACCATAGAAGCCACCGACGGTCCGTGGTCTGACATACGGTTTAAAGGTAGGGTCCATCATTGGGCACCAATTATTTATTGTCTCTGACCCCACCCACGGTCGACTAAGATGGTCCATTGTTGGACCTACGGACCATACGTCTGATCGTAGGTAAGGGTCAACAACCAATTGGAGGGAATAGGTTGTTGGGTGAACTTCACATGGTAATATATTTTAGTACATAATGAATTAAGAGGCCCATGACTTTTCAAAATGAAAGATAATTGAATACTCTTCTCAACGCCATCGAGTTTACTAAAATCTCATCTCGAAGTAAAATGTTATGCTCATTTTAGTAAGCCCTGTCGGGCAGAGCTTGACCGACGACCCCTACCGACGGTTGGTAAGTCAATAGACGGTCTGTAGGTCCCTCCGTGGATGACCTTCGTCAGTTTTTAAATTAGGGTCATTTAAGCTCTTTTTCTATGAGTTGGGGCCCTTAAAATATGTCTTTTAATTCCTAAACTATGTCGTTTTACTAAGATTAAGCCTAATAACGTAGTAAGACATACCCAAAACCTTTTTTCTCAAAAATTCATCAAAATTTGAGCAAAAATGAAACAAGAGGCGCCAACTTTCCCAAGAACAACCAACAAGTTTCCTTCAAGTTCCAACCCCGAAATCGAAGGATTTTTTTGTAGATTTTGTCACAAGGTATGTGGGATTTCACTAGTGGATTGTTTTCGTCCACTAGGTCCTTAGAATTAAGTCAAACTCTTGATTCCCTATATCTTGTTTAGACCTAGGGTTGCTAGAAACTTTCAATATCTGTTGTGCTTTAGCTTTTATAATATTCCTAATAGAAATATCATGTTTTCTTGGAATTTCTATTAAATTCCTTGTTTGATACTCAAAACCCTAGTTGTGTAGTTTCTTTTAGCTCATTAAATGCTTTTGCTAGGTTAGTAAAACAGATAATCATGCTTTAGTTTTTAAATGTCACATTCTCATAATATAATTGTTACATTCTAAGATTTTGCAAGTCAGTATTTTAAGGTATTCAACATTTTCGTATTTCAGTCATAATGTGTCACATACATATTCAATTGGGAGTAGACTTAACACCGAGTTGGACTAGGGTTCAACGTACGTGTATTATCCTAGAACTACGTGCCCCACTAAGAGTATTAGTCCCCTCTATTATTGGGCATCAGATTTAAAGATCATAACAATTATACTTTTATACCCCTTGCAAGGTATATGGGGTCCTCTTGGTGGGGTTTATACATCAGACTCCACGTTTAGCTCACGTGGTTTTATATTGGTTAATAGTAGATCCCACAGTTAGACTCTATTGGATTTACAAGGTTTTCAGTTTATACTTCAGTATTTAGGCCAAAATGTTATGTTCGTGATTAGTACTTGGTTATTGTAATTAGCTCAGTTATAAGTTATATTTCAATATTTAAATTCTTTTCATATGATGTAATTGCTAAGTTATGATTTGTTCAGCTTATATGTAATTGTTCAACTCAGTATCTGATGAGTCCCCGAATTGGACTCATTTAGGGCTATATTTTAATAGAAGTTGTGTCCTCAAATGCTTATTTTATCTTAATATCTGATGAAAACCTTTAATTTTCAATAATTTCAAGTTTGAAGGAAACATGGACACTACTTCGCAAAAAGGAATGAAAAGGCTAAAAAGAACAAGAAAATGAAGGCCTGAGGATTGCCGAGTTCTCTTGGCGAACCGCCCAAGGGTCCAACTTTGCCTTTTGTTCCAGTGTGCTAATCCCTAAAGGAAAGGGTCAAGTCGGCGAAAAAAGGGAGCAGTCGGCGCATCACCGAGGAGTTCTGTAAAGCAGTACTATGTCACCCAATGACCCAGCGCACGACAATGACAAAGGGTGGTGCAAGACGGCGAAGAACTACACCAAAGGGCGAATCACCGAGTTGATTGGCGATTCCTACTAATGTCGCCGAATGATGCACCGCAGCACAGATTTTTGGAATCTATAAATACTCGTTGAGAGTTATAGCTTAGTATCAAAATTGGTAGTATTATTAGACAATATTAGATTCTTAATATAATTTTGAGTACTTTTTATTCTACTCTCAAATTTGGAGAGGGTTTTGAAAACTTGAAGAAGAAGAGGGTTTCATTTCTTCCAATTTGGAAGTGGGTCTCTTGGATTATTCTTTCTTTGCTCAAATCAAGAGTTATTTCTCTATACCCATTTGATTTCAACATCATTGAAGGTATCAATTTTTATCTCTTGATCTGTTGCTAAAAACATCCATTCTTGGGGTGTGATTTAGCAAATATGTGTTGATATTATTGTCGGGTCTTGCTTGCTGATAGGTTAGATGTAGTTTAATGGTGATTTCACCTAATGGTTGTGGTTTAATTTAATGGGTTTGTAGTGGAAAATACAAAGCCATCCATGTATTTTTGGCTTGCCCTAGGGGGAGGTCGCGAAACTAAGACAACTAGACTGATGGCCTAAGAAGTGGGTCGACATGAGGTTCAGCCCAAGAGGGTGAGCCCTAGTCCCATATCCTAACACTCAGCTCGAGAGAGTGAGTGGGGTAAGGCGTAGGCTGGTGTTCATGCGGAAAATGGGTGTCCGAGAGGAATGAATTTGAAACGGGGTAAGTTGCCTGAGAGGGAACTTATTTCCATCTAAAGCTTAGCCTAGTCACTATTATCTTGCAAATTTCCTATCGAAATCATGTACCCAACTATGTATCTGAACTTGTATTGCGGTCACACCCCAAGAACTCTTCCCTATACTTGACTTTCTTGTTATTTTTGTTGTTTTTGCTATACTTGTGACAAAATCCCAAAATTGTTATTTGACACTTTTGTGTCCCCCTCTTTGATTCACATTGTTTTTCATCGTTAATGTCTTTAGCTATGACTAGTTAGAAATTAAATTTATTTTTCTATTAATTCTCGAAACCACTTCCTTGGGACATGACCCCAACCCTTGGTTGGGTTACTATACTATTGCATGATCGTAGACACTCGTATCGAAATTTGTATCGTTGAATACACAAAAACATCAAAATGGCGCCGCTGCCGAGGAGTGGTGTTACCTGAGAATTTTTAGATTAGTAGAATTTTTGTTCTTCTTAGTGTAGTTTTACTAACTTAACTTTCAGTCTTGTTTAGTTGATTGTGTAAACATTTCATAAATCATGAGTGTTAACGGCAACATTGGTAGCCAGGTGGGCCACCAAGATGACATCGGTAACCTCAATGATGTCTAAGAGCCAAATATCAATGACCCTATCTCATGGGAGGTGTTGGAGCCATCCGCTTACCCCCAGCCGATGGGAATGCAGTGTTTTATATAACGAGCACTATGTTGCAGCTCTTGCAACTAAAGGGACTCTTCAGCGGATTGGCTCATTATGGTCCCATGAGCATCTTCGAAACTTCGTACACATTTCTGGGCCATTCTGTTTCAAGAATATCTCGCAAGAGTCAGTCAGGCTGCGATTATTCCCATTTTTTGTATGGGGAAAGCTTGCAAGTGGTTAGCTCAATTACCACGAAATTCGATCACTTCATGGGAAGAGCTGGTCACCGCATTTAATGTGCGATTTTTCCCTCCCTTGAAGATGATGACTATTCGGGATAGCATCCAAAGCTTCAAGCTTCTGAATGGGGAACCTCTGCACAAAACTTGGCTTCGATTTAAAAAATTGGTGCTACAATGCCCAATCCATGGTTTTTCTGATAACTTGCTCCATCAATACTTCTACCGGAGTCTAGACTCGGTAAACAAGGGTGTCGCTGATCAACTCTCACCCATAGGTTTAAAGCAGCAGTCGTACGTGGTAGCGGCCCAGCTTTTATATGGCATAACAACCATCAACAGAGAGTGGTACACTCGTGAGGACCATGTCTCCCTTGTCACCTTCCCGCTATCTAAGGAGCAGATTGTAAAGGACAATGAAAGAGACCAAAACATGACTAATATTATGACACAACTTCATATTCTATCTAAGAATGTCATGGGGGCTGGTAATCGTGGTGTCAATGTTGTTGGGGTTGGGAGCATGCATCCTAAAGAGATGAAGTTTGAAGCGCTATATAGCGAGGAGGTAAATTTTCTAGCAAACCAAGGCGGTGGTTACCGTTCAAACTACCCGAGGCAGGGTGGTAAGAAATGATGGGTTAGAGATGGAGGATAGAAAAATTGAGACCGTGAATGGAGGGATCCGAATCCAAATTCGAAGGATGGGGAGAAGGATAGATATGTGCCTCCCCACGAGCGACAAAAGCCCAAGGATTCGGAAGGTGGTAGGTATGAGGATATGCTCTCGCGCATCCTAAACAAAGTTGAAGGGTCAGACAAAATGCTAAAAGACATGAAAGAAGATGTGTCTACTCTTAACCATACCGCCACCTCTCATTCAGTTTGAATCAGGCAGTTAGAAGTCCAATGGGTCATATCTGGTCTCATCTTAATCCAAGACAACAAGGGGGTTTTCCTAGTAATACTATGGCTAACCCCAAGAGTGAGGTTTGAAGGTTGACTTGTGTCGTGCCACAACGTTAACTAAGGCGTTGTTTCGGAGGCAACCCAAAACCATTTATTATTTTCTTTTGTTTTGTTCAGATAATGGTGTATTGATTGTGCAGTTGAAAGTGTGGAGAGTGAGCAAAAATTGCAGATTGGCAGGTGGGTATTCGTTAAATTTATGCGTTAAGAGGCTTAAATTGCGTTATTAGGGGTTGCGGGGTTGAATATGAAGGAAATGGGTTGAAAATAGACACGTTGGGCTGTTTGGCAAGCCGAGTAGAGCTCGCTGAACTGCTCGACGGTTCACCCAATGCCCCCATTCCACTTTTAACTAAATGCTACATGTATTAATCGATCTATACCTTTTGGCGATGAGCCTAATGTCGCTAAGCGCACTCAACGACTCACCAAAGGACTCCTTGTTCACCCTTTGTATGCACCCTTTGCACCTTCTGTGCATCATTTTTAATGAATACCTAAATGGATGAGTACTTTGTCAACTGGTTTTGTAAAGCTATTCTACACCCAGAATTCCCCTACCCCTGTTCAAAATACTATCTAACTTTTTTCAAAGTATTTTGCAGAAATAGCTAGACCAAAAATTGCAGGAAGGGACATGCCACCCCAACATGTAAGAGCTTAAGATTTTAAAATAGATGAGAAGATAGCACAACTGGCCAAATAAAGAAAAGAGAATAAGAAAGTAAGTGTCATCAGGAGGACCCCCATTGACCCCACTATTCCTTCGGGGAAACGTGGATTCTACACGGCCATAGACTCCTTTTTTGCGGGCCATAAAGTGGACAGAATGGTTGCGGGTAACATCGCTAGAGAAGCTAGGAATGATAGTCTGGGGACCATTGTCGCATTACAGGCTAATGGACCAGGCAACAATGCCCCGACAGATGGAGAAAGCTGTAGCTAGGATCCCTATTTAACTCCCTCTCTATCCTTCTTTATTCTCACTGTTGGATATTCATCATTTGCATTTGAGGATAAAATGCATTTATTTATGGTGGGGTGAGGCCCACCTTGTTTGCTTGTTATGGATATTTGTGTTTGTGTGTATATTTGGGTTGTCTGTTTTTAATTGTGTTATTTATTGCTTTTTGTGGATGTTTGAGCTCATGGCTCCCTTTTTTGTTTTAAAATTACAAAAATGATTTTAACCCTTCCGAAAAATTTAAAAATTTTCTGAATATTTTTGCCACCTCTCGTGTGTTGAAAGTGGCTGTTCTTTTGCAAAATTTAAGTCTCAGTTCTAATCAATACTGATGACTTGTATAGTGCTCTCAATTGAACAAACATGAAT
Source organism: Solanum gracilifrons (assembly GCA_029582605.1). Taxonomy (NCBI): domain Eukaryota; kingdom Viridiplantae; phylum Streptophyta; class Magnoliopsida; order Solanales; family Solanaceae; genus Solanum; species Solanum gracilifrons. The sequence goes on along the minus strand of JAJOOH010013996.1, from coordinate 27,499 downwards.
GTGCGGCTACAATGAGACCAAATGAAGTTGTATAAACAATATGTGAACTCTATGCATCTTGTTGTGATTAGCCATTTATCGAAATTGATTCTCTTGTAATGACCATTGCACAATAGTGAAAGTGTGTAGTCTTTTTTGACTTAAGTTTCGATGCCTTGTGTGATTAGCTTACTTTGAGCCAGGTATGAATAAACCTAGAATTTGCTCCATTAGTCTGACTGATTTAGAAAGGTGTGCTCTTGAAATGATCTTAGGCAACATTAAAGAGTGTGAGCCAAATTTGACATATACATCTTTTGTGGCCTACCCGTGAGTGTGTGAAACTCTGTTAAACACTCCTCGAGCCTTACCTTTCTTTGGAGGAACCTTGATGAACCCCAAACCTTACTTGAACCACTACCTATAATCCTCTCGATTTGTGGTTTAGTGAATAGCCAACTTAGGCCAAAAGCCTAAGTTGGGGTTGTGGTGAAAAGGAAAAGGAGAAGTCAAGAAGTGCAAGAAAAGTCTCCTTTAACCAATGGTATTGCAAAACAAAATGGAATTTAGATTTTTGTTCAGCTTAAATTTGCACAAGTACCAAGTACTGTGAGCATGAGAGTCTTTGGTAATGGTGTGTCACAACTTGAATCTTAGAGTACACAATTGATCTTCGCATAAGTATTTTGAAGTCTTGTTGTGTACATTCATGATTGAGTCTTGTGTAGGACCGTTTGAGACACCCTTTTTGAACATCTGAACTTGAGTTTGCTTGAGGACAAGCAAAAGTTTAAGTTGGAGGTGTTGATGAGTCCACAAATTGGACTCATTTAGGGATATATTTTAATAAAAATTGTGTCCTCGAATGCTTATTTTATCTCAATATCTGATGAAAACCTTTAAGTTTTAGGAATTTGATGTTTGAAGGAAAGCATGGACACTACTTCGCAAAAAGGAACGAAAAGGCTAAAAAGAAAAAGAAAATGAAGTCCTGAGGATCGCCGAGTTCACTTGGCAAATTGTCGAAGGGTCCCACTTTGCCTTTTGTTCCAATGTGCTGAACCCTGAAGAAAAGAATCAAGTCGGCGGAAAAAGGGAGCAATTGGCACATCGCCGAGGAGTTCCGTGATGTAGTACTATGTCGCCCAATGACCCACAGCACGACGATGCCGAAGGATGGTCCAAGATAGTGATGAACTACACCAAAGGGAGAATCGCCGAGTTGATCGACGATTCCGACTAATGTCGCTGAATGATCTGTCGCACCACAGATTTTTGAAAACTATAAATACTCGTTGAGAGTTATAGCTTAGTATCACAATTGGTATTATTATTAGACAATATCAGATTCTTAATATAATTTTGTTTTTATTTTACTCTCAAGTTTGGAGAGGGTTTTTGAAACTTAAAGAAGAATAGGGTTTCATCTCTTCCAATTTGGAAGTGGGTCTCTTGTATTCTTCTTTGTTTACTCAAATCAAGACTTATTTCTCTATACCCATTTGATTTCAACATCATTTAAGGTATAAATTGTTGGGTCTTGCTTGCTGATAGGTTAGATGTAGTTTAATGGTGATTTCACCTAGTGGTTGTGGTTTAATTTAATGGGTTTTTAGTTGCAAGTATACAAAGCCACCCATGTGTTTTCAGCTTTCCCAAGAGTGAGTCGACATAAGGTTTAGCCTGAGAGGGTGAGCCGTAGTCCCATATCCTAACACTAAGGTCGAGAGAGTGAGTAGGGTAAGGCGTAGGCCGGTCTTCATGCGGCAAATGGGTGTCCGAGAGGAAAGTATTTGAAACGGAATAAGTTGCCCGAGAGGGAACTTATTTCCATCTAAAACTTAACCTAGTCACTATTATCTTGCGAATTTCCTATCGAAATCATGTACCCAACTATGTATCTCAACTTGTATTGCGGTCACACCCCATGAACTCTTCCCCATACTTGATTTTGTTGTTATTTTTGTTGTTTTTGCTATACTTGTGACAAAACCCCCAAATTGTTATTTGATACTTTTGTGTCCCCCTCTTTGATTTACAATGTTTTTCATTATTAATGTCTTTAGCTACGATTAGTTAGAACTTTATTTTATTCTTATATTAATTCTCGAAACCACTCCCTTGGGAAACGACCCCAACCCTTAGTTGGGTTACTATACTATTGCACGATCGTAGACACTCGTACTGGAAGTTGTGTTGTTGAATACGCAAAACATCAGTATCTATATCATGCAGTCTCAGTAAATTCCAAATAATAACGCATACTCTACGCTACATTCTTTCATGATGTAGGTACATGTACTCCGAATCCAGATCACCCTTAGATTGATTATCGGTCCGCTATTAACAACTTCAGTGGCGAGTCCTCATTTTCCGAGGACAATAGACATGCTCTTAATTTTTAGTCTTTTATTTATATTTTTAGTTTTTTACTGGGGGGCATGTCCCAGTAACTCTTATCAATTAGAGGCTTTTCAGACATAGTAGTAGATTCATCTTTACTTTTTGAGTTGTTGTTCAGTATCAGTAAACTCTTGGTATATTTTATATATTCAGATTAGTTGGGTATTCCCCACATTTAGATTATGCATAGTACTTGTTTTATTCAGCGATTTTATAGTATCCTTATGATATGCCAGAGACAGGGTTAGCTTGGGGTCACTCATGATCCTAGGTACTGTGTTACGTTAAGGAGGTAGCCTCGGGTTGTGACATTTTGATTAAGAACAAGTAATTTGTGGATAAAAAAGGTTCACTTGTTTTAGGATGTGAGGTTTTGTGTGTTCCATTGTGGTTACCTTGCGGTTGTTTGGTTTTGTTGCATCACTCTTGGAAGTTTTGATATGTTTTTCCCCTTCCTACTAGATCAATTTCTCTTGGATTAGGGTGGCTTACTTAGGTTTTCACTCTAACAATAGTTTGTGGATTCTTAGTTGTAGTCTCTATTACTTTGGGCTTACAATTTAATTTAACTTATATTTTCTAGAAGATCATGAGTAGAAGGTTATCACTGGAGTTGTGTTTGGTGGGTTGCATTTGTATAATTGGTCGTCCCTTAGAGTAGTATTTCAATTTTGAGAGTTATTGGGGTTGAACTTTAGCCTTGTGTTATGGGTTGAATCACTTATAGTTGATTTTGTCACTCTTCGATGTTCAGATGGTGCTGGGAACTATTTGTATGGTTCAGGATTGGTAGGATATCTATGATGAATTTAAGATAATGGGTTTGGAGTAGAAAGGAAAACGTTTTACAGGTTTGGAGTAGGAAGGAAAAAGTTTTACATATTTGTAGAAGGAACGAAAAAGTTTTACTTAAGGGCTAAGTAACATCTTGTCTTGTATGTTGGTCACCTCATTAAGTTGTATTTTTGTGGTATTGGTTCAGCTCAAATAGGTATGCTGTGTTTAGTTTTGTTGGGTCTTGTTGAAAGGAAGTCATTACCAAAAGGAAGGAGTTGGAATTTCTATTTTGAGTTTTGGAGCGATGAAGTCAAGTACTGAATTTCTATTAACCTAAGTTTTAAGTTGGGGTCGCTCGACTTGAGAGGGTATTTGTGAGGCCAGAAAAATCGTGTGGGATGAGTACCTTTTGTTAGTGGATGTTTTAATGACCCTCAAGGTCATTTTTTCTATTTATTGATCTTTTTAGAATTAAGAGTTTTCATGTAGCGATCCAAGTAATTTATGACTTGTTTGGACTGATAGTTCAAATGTAGGGTCGTTCGTTTGAGTTTGGTGCAAGTTTCCATGTTTTGGAGCCTTGAAGACATGACTGATTTACTTCAGTAAGAATTTCAAGAAGACAACCTAGGAATTTCATAGTGATGGCTTAATCATCTATGTAAGGGGCATTTAAGGCTAGGGCAAGCTTGGTTCGGGCCCCAAGGCTTTTGCTGTGAGTTTGTGCCATTAGGTGTTTTAACTTTGAAGCTTTATACAAGGTTTGAGTTTGCTCAACATTCTTGGTAAATGTGGTTGGACAGGAATTATGTCAGTATGGTAAGCTCCAGAATGTTGAGTTTGGTCTAGAATGACCTTTTATGCGATTGCCAAGGTTTTTGGTCTCATTTTGAGTCATCTTGTGGAAATTCGCTAAAAATGGAGCTTTCATGTGGCTCCCAATTTTCATCAAGATAAGATCGAATGGAAGTTTTGATGCATCCATTGAGTCTGGAATACAAAATTTTACTGGGTAGAGTAGTTTGTTTTTGCATATGGGTTTTTGAACGAATCTTGAGCACCCCCCCGGAGCTCTTTTTAATCTTAAACTTGGGCTGGTGCAGAAATTTTTTTCCTCGCATTTGCATCCTAGGCACCGTATTCGCAGGGGACTACAATTTTTGGCATCCTCTTTGGTAAGTCAGGCACCGTGTTGGTAGAAACCAAGTTGCTTGTCATCGTAATGGCGAGCCAAGCTCTGCGTTCTAGAAGGGAAGTGGCCTTGACCTTCCACTTTCGTGGGAGGTCCTTAGTGGTCTTCATGGATGATATTGATCTAACTGACCTTGTTTACCTCCGTGATTGCGGCCTAGGCCCAAGTTCGCAGTAGTTAGTAGACTTGTCTTTTAATTATCCCATTTCAGCTTTCTTCAACTTTTTTAAAATTCAATGTTGGGAGCTAGGGAGCTCCAAAATTAATGATTCTAGTTCTGTTGGTGTGAGTTAGTTCATGGATACACGTTAGCGTTTTTATGGAGGTGCGGAGAATGTCAGTTTGAGATAATTCTCAGCCCGAAGAGGGCTGCTTCTATCTTTTTAATGTTGATTAAGTTTGCACGTTGTCGTTTGGCCTGTTCAGGGCTTTGAATTGTGTCGCATGTCAGGGAACGAGCTCAGGTAGACAATTAGGACCTCCTGATGAAGTCAATTTTAGAATTTAAAACACTGGCCCCACATTCCCATTTTGACTCAATTTTTTGGTCCATTTCAAATTAATGCAAATTATGTGTCTTAATGCATGTATTGATGTTGTGATCAATATTGCTACAATGGAAGTTATCGAAGGTGATTTGAAAAGGAGAGAGCTATTAATGTTATTTCAGAGTGTGCATATTCGACTTTAAGGTAGGCTACAAAGTACTTGTTCTTATATTGAGCTCTATTAGATAATGTGTGTGGTGGATTAGGACTATCTTCCTTATTCTTATTTCTTGATTTCGATTTCAGCTTTAGGCTAGTTTAGAATTAATCAATCCTTATTTAAGGTTTGATTTTCCTTGTGTATTCATTTGTTTAATGTTATATATATTTAGGGTTTCTTAATGCTTTGTAGTATTCGGTGTAATTGGTACCATAGAATGAGATTTGGTTAAACCTTAGATATTTATGGTTTCTTCTTGGGAGTGTTTCATCTCGTTTAGGATTGAAACTTATCTATTAACCTATATTTGGGTTAGTCTCTGGTTCTTTATTGATATTTATCACCGTAGGATGGAGATAGTTGTGTTGTACCTTGGGGTGGTTTTAAACTATTGAGAAAGAGATTCTCGAGTTAGTCTTTCGTATGATATAAATTTATAATCCCTTTTGCTACTTGATTAGAGATGTTTCTTCCTTGTGTTATCGTTGTTGATTTCATTGGAGTATTTTTTGGCTCGAGGCCTTGGTTGAGGACCACCTGTATTTGAAGTTAGTTTATGTGTTGTAGGAGCGAGGTGTTTGGTATTTATATTTGTTGTGATTGTGAATGACTTTTTTGGATGCTAGTGATGGCATGCATTGCATTGAATTTTCAGTTTTGCATCATTTCTCTTACGACCTCGGTCATGCATTGGTTCTCAGCATAATTTGAGAAAAGAGGTTTTTTGCCTGATCACTTTTAAAACTGATCTTTTTATGGGAGTCTTACTACCTTTACTAACTTATAAATGGACTTAAGACTTAGAGGCATTAGAAATGCGCTCACTTTTTACTTGACCAGTCAAAGGGTAGCTTACCCTTTCTATACTATTTTGATTCTAGTACTATCTCATGTCACAGTGATATAACGGATAAGACCCGGATAGGAACTAGGTAGGTGTATATGGATGTTGTTGAGACCTCATGCATTGCTCTACCCATCTGACCCATTGAATAGGAAGAGGGAGGCTCAAGGTTCCTACCTTACTAGATGGGACTGAGGAGTATGTATTATACCTTAGCTTTGCAGAAAAACTTGGTACTATTGGCACTATTGATTTTTATTGCATCACTCACATTCATCATCAACTTCCTATTACTAACATAATTGCTTGTTATTTTTACATGTTGGTCATATAGGGGCCCGGTAAGATTATTTTTTGATTCCTTGTTCACTTGCATCAGTAAGAAGGGTGGTCCTGTGTTTGATGGTAGATACTGCCCACGCCCTCCTCCTCCTCCACCCGTATTTTTTACATTCTTATGTAGAGTTGGGCTGGAATTACTTTCTGACTTTGTGTGTTATTTGTGTTTATTTCTATTGGTATGCATATGGCTAGATTTGTCCCTCAGTAGTGCCTTGCAGTGAATAGGTTGATGGGCTAGAGCATCTAGCTTCATCCCTTAATTTCTTTATCTATTTTCCGTTACTATATTTTCCTTCTTTTAGTTGTTTCTTATTATGATATTCTTGTGTTTCTTTTAGTTATCTACAATATATGCTTCTTCCTATCAAGTTGTTTATGCTTACTTTATGTTTGGATCTCAATCAACCTATGCCTACTGAGGGCCTATTGTTCATACTCATGCTACACTTCTGCACCCTACAGATCATAGTACGAGTTCTCACCGCTGATTTGGATCTGATGTGGCGCATCTCTTGGATTCACAGACTTGGGTGAACTCCTAGGCTCAAAGTTGCCTCTCTCTCCCTCTGTCTTGGGCTAGGAAAAGTCATTATTTTTACTCTGGAAACACTTCTATATTTTTTTGTGTTGTTATTGTAATCATATTCTTAATAGTTGCTCAAATACCGTTTGACCCCGGGTCATGGGTTTGTTTTCTGTATTGTTTTATTCTTCCTCTTTCTTTTGTTCTTCTTCTTATTGTTTATATTCTGCAATTCTTTCCTTCCACGCAATAGCCCATTACTTCGAGTTCTAGGCTATGAGTTCGGCTTACTTACTAATGGGACGTAATAGGTTCCATCATGACCCGAGTTTTTTCGTCCGGACAATTAAACAAATCTCTGCTAATATAGATAGTGTTCTTTGGGATCAATCACAAGATTGAATAAGTAATGTGATGTTTCATAAATTTATTAAAAAATACGAGTTATTGCCATTTTTGTCAGGCTTGAGTTTCATTCTCTTGAATATATGAAATAAAAATCGAGCAACAGTGTTAAGCTTGGAGTTGGTAGAATCATGTTATCTTTTTCCATGATTAGGATGATTTTTGTGGCGATCTTTCCCTAATTTTTTATGTTTAGCTAATTTAAAAATTGGATGGTTTCTCTTCCTTATTGAGTTATGGTTTTAGACATAATGTGATCAATGTTTTTCATTGTGTTAATATCAATATATGTTACATACTACAAGCTTTGTTTAGAGGAAACGTAGTGCTAAAGTAACTGTGGATTTTTTGAAATGTAATATTTAATATTTTGAAATCTCTGTAGAAGTATACATTGATTCATGTATTAGATGATAATTTGTTATATACTTCTTGTGCTAACTGTGTTTTTTTTTCTTCTCAAAAGCATCTTGAATTGTAGGATGACAACTGAATCTTCTTAGAAGACAAGAAGTTTGGTAGGAAAAATAAGTAATTGCAGGCTTTACGCATCTAACTCTGTGATATTTATTACTGTCCCATGTTAATTTCTTTTCTTTTGGTGTTGCATGCTCTTGAAGACATATCTTATCGGCCAAAATATACTTGGGTTGGAGTTTTTAATCGTTCACAGAGTTATATTTATTAATTATAATATTGATATGAATGTTGCAAGGTGTAAAAAGTGATTTTATATCTAGAAGTCCCAGTCACATGTATGGATGTCTAGCTAATAAAATGGGTCAGAGTCTAGCAACATGTTCATAGCCCTGTACAAAGATTTTTCCCCTACGATTCGTATAATAAACATGTTTTGCATGATGTTGTTACCAAATTACTGTTTTCCAGCACCTTAAATTTGTTATCAAGGTCCTAATATCTTCCATTTTAAGCCTGAAGTGCTAGGCCAATAGGCTAATCACTACAAGAGTTCACTACCAAATTCAACTACCTAAAGATACACTAGCGGTAATCACCGCTAGACTGCTACATATCACAACAGCCAAGAGGCCCATCCAACCCGACCAAAGCACGAAGAGACAATATAGAGACAAGTCCAAGCTATTCATATAACGAACTAACAAACTGACATAAAATGAACAATTATATACAGACATCATCCTAATTGTAGCCCATAAACCAGTGATGTATACAATAACAAACATATCCCAACCGACAACCGATAGGACTGGCAGGTGCAAACAATAATCAATTATACTTGTGATAGGGGATGCATGTTAATGGAAGTTATTCAATAAAAGCAATAGTGCCCAACAGTACAAAGTTCCACACAACCATGTCTATACACCTACCTCCTAACATGCTAGGTAGAACCCACGTGGATAACCCTCTTCATGTGGTGTGGGACCATAGGAATCAGAAAGTTTATATATGTTGCCTGGTCCAAATTCAAGACTTCCATAATCTACTTGTCATAGCATCGAATCCGCTCCGTCGTGGTGGAAGGTATTTATGAAACCAATTTACTAGAAAAAGGGTCCGCGATACTCCAGACCGATAAGGTAAAAATTGAGCACATCCTTGATGCCTCTTTTGTTTCAAAAATTAATTTATCAAAGTTCTAAAGATAGTACGACTCGCATAAAACAAGTTTTAAAAAGTAAATGCGTAGAATGGACTTCCTTTAAAAAGTAGTTAAAATCAATGTGTTTGATGGGATCGTACCATAAAACACGTGAATATTAGTATTGATGCAATGAATGTAATCACCAACTTCCATACATTAGTAGCTAAACAACTACATGTACATTACCAATTCTATCTAGTTCATTCAGCATAAAAAGCTAACCTTAAATCCAGTTGGTCCTCAACCAAGGCTTCAAGCCCAACAATACACCAACATAATCAATAATAACAACATAAAATGATCATTGTATCTCAAAAAATGAGGGAACTTATAATGGCTCATGTCACTACCCAAAAAGATTTCTTACTCCAATCGTTGACAATTGGTATCCCCATAACGATCGGAAAGGGTCATTTTAATTCAGTTATAAAAAACATTTTTAACTCTTATGGAATACAAATCAAACCATCAGTTCGTAATCCTCTAATTTGTATCATTTTCACCCTATTATTTGTGGAATTCGATCTCAAAACTATTTGACTAATATATTTACTATTGTTGGGTTTTGGGCCTTTTTCCCTTCTTATGTGGATAAATAAAAGCCCAATTTGACTAGCCCACTTTTGCCCATAAGGCCAATATTGTGGTGCATATATTAGACTTTTTTTGAGGTCTTATTTTAAAAGAATCATAAGAGATTGATAGCAGTCATATAGAGAGAAAACTGAGTGAGTGCAGATTTTTTCACATGCCCTAGCAGCCAATATCAAACCGTGATTCCCGCTTCGTTTCTTATCTAATTGAGCTAATTTTGGGAGAGTTTTTACTTTCAACTTTATCATTCATTGGGAACTCAGAGAGGGTGATTGGAGTCCCAAAGCTCCATACTTTTTCTCATGAACAGTGGCTGCATTTTTGGTGTTTATGCTCCTTTTATTTCTCTAGTTTTTGGTGCTATCTTGTAGTTGTGTTTCTCATTGTTTTTCACTTTGTTGGTGGCCATTTGGAGAACACTTTGTTACTCTTATTGATTTTAGTGGAGCTTCGGTCTTGTGGTTTTTACTCTTCACACTGAAGAGGTTTTCCACGTTAAATTTAGTTTCTCGTGTGTTTATTTATTTCTTTGCTTTGGTTGATTTCTTTGTTGCACAAACAGTTTGTTCTGGCATTATTTTGTCTTATCTTGGTTCAAATAGAAGGTAAAGTTTCTACTTGAGTTTTCTTCCACTATTGCCCTGTCGTGCACATTTATTTTGTGCTTTCCCTTCCCAACAACTATACCATCAGTAAGCATTCTTATGTATTTGTTTCCTAGTTACTGATCCTAATGAGTGATCTCAGGACAATGGAAATCTTCCCTAGTAACTAGTGCCTTGACTTTATTGATAACAAAACTAAATTATCATTAACCCCATAGCCTCTACTAGAAATGTAAGGTAATATTGTGTACAATTGACCCCTGCAAGGTTGTTTCCCATAATACACCCATAGTTATAACTGCACAGAAATACAATGAAATTGTATGTTTATTAACGAGCCTTCAATGGAGTTTTTATACATCGCTAACAAAAGAGATCGTGCTAACCTAACTCCTAGAAAATAGGAACTGATAAACTTACATGACCTACACTAACTGAATAATAAATATTAAAAACTTAAAGCCTAAATTGACTAAAGATGACTTATCAATATTTACCACAATGGTACGTGCTCTATTATCCCCCCCCCCCCCTCAAGTTAGGTGTAAAGAGACAACACCTAACTTGGGAAAAATTCGTTGAAAGGCTGCCTTAGAGAATGGTTGGGTGAGCAGATCTGCATTTTGATAAGTGGAGTGAATGTGGGAAACTCTGACCAGACCATTGCGGACATGGTGGCGAACAACGTAAATATCAACCTTTAGGTGCTTCCTTTTTCTATGATGGACCTGGTTTTCAGCAATCTATGTGACCCCAAGGTTATCACAAAGCATTATTGGAGTAGCATAGAGCGGGACATGAAGATACTTGAGCAACTGAGTTATCCAATTTGTTTCGGACAAGGCAGAGGAAATAACCTGATACTCAGCCCTAATGGAGGAGCAGGAAATAGTAGGTTGCTTACGAGAAGACCAAGAAATACGAGTAAAGTCAAGAAAATAAATGTAACCAGAGATGGACCAACAATCATTATATCACCTTCCCAATCGGCATCCGCATAGGTATAGAGATTAGTGGAGTGTTGCGTAGATATATGAATACCACGGTGGGATGTTCATTTAAGATACTGAAAGATACATTTAACTGCTTTCAAGTGAACCACAGAGGGACAAGTGTTGAATTGAGTGAGCTTGTTTACTTAATATGTGATGTCAAGACGTGTAAAAGAAATGTACTAAAGTTAAACAAGTACACTCCTATACTCTTTTTCATCACATTTAAAGGCTCCATCATCTACCAGTAGTGCCACTGACGTACTCATTAGAGGCTGAACACCATTAGAATAGTGAATTTGAGTGTCATGTAGCTCCTAATGTATATACTTAGATTGACTAAGAAACAAAACGTTAATATCCCAATGTACCTCAATGCCCAAGAAATAGTGCAGGAAGCCAAGGTATTTAAGAGAAATTTATTCGGAAAGAGAGGTAATAACTTGTTGAAGGAGTGTTTCATTGCTTCACATTAGTATGATGTCATCCACATATAAAAGGATATAAATAGTGACTCCCAAATTATGTATAAAAAATATAGAATCATCCGAATCAGCCATCTTGAACCCTATCCGGATCAAAGAATCAATAAGTGCATCATACCAGGCTTTGGGAGCTTGTCGCATCCCGTAGATAGCCTTTTGGAGATGAAAGACTTAGTCAGGATGCGCTGAATTTTTATATCCTGATGGTTGAGTCATATACACATCTTCCTAATGCTCCCCTTGAATAAAAGAATTATTGACATCATTTTGATGCAGTACCCAATTGTTCGGTACAACAAGAGTGAGGAGAGTCTGAATTGTGTGGGTTTAACCACTGAACAGTATGTTTTATGAAAATCCACCCTAGGCCTTTGGCTGAACCCTTTTACAACCAAATGTACTTTGTATATATCAATGGATCTATGAGATTTAGTTTTAATTAGAAACAACCATTTACATGGAACAACATTTCAAGTAGGGTCTGGCGGAACAAACTCCAAAGTATGATCCTTTATCGGTGCATCAAGCTCAAACTGCATAACATCTCTCCAATTTTACATCTTTTGTGCTTGTTCTCTGGTGATAGATAGAATTGGTCCAGTTTGGGTTATCTCGGTAGTATAGTCAACAATTTTACACTGCTTGATGATGTTGTTTTTCAACCTTGTTACTTCACGATTGTGCTCGATTGGTGGAAATGTGAGCTAAGGGTTCAGTAGGGGTAGGTAAAGCAAGACTTCAAATATGCACACCGCTGTGAGAGGTGAGGAATCGGGTCGGCATATGGGGTGATGTGTTGGAGCGTTGGCAATAAGCATGAGTAATCGGTAGTCAGGAATGTAATGAGAAAGGAAAAGCAGAGAGGGAAAGGGAGTGGCTTTGAAATATGAAGTGGGATGGTAGGGAATCTACAATAGGGGAAATCTGATGAAAGTTAGGGGAGAGGGAAGTAGTGTGAAGATTACTTGGAGCAAGAGTGGTGAAAGGATCTGACTGTGGTTTCTTCCTTGGTGGAACAACAAGTGAGCAATCAGCTTGGCGTGTATCTCGCATCAATGGAATGGTTGGGGGAAGCAACGTGTGGTCTAGAGTAGTGGTGTTGGAAGTAATATCCATATTTGAATTGTCTTGGTTTAAAGTATTCTCCAAGTTTAAGTATGAAAACTTTTGTTTTGTGTGGGAAAATATATTAGCAAAAGGGAAAATATCCTCGAAAATGTTTATATCTCGTGAGAGAAAAAGTTTTGAGCTTGTAGATTCAAAACACTGATGATAATGATGGGTGACTGAATAATCGAGATAGGCAAAAGGTTGAGAATACAACTCTAATTTATGTTGAGCATATGGACGGAGCCATGGGTAGCATAAACAACCAAATGTACAAAGAGATTCATAAGAGAGTGCCTCTTTGAAAAGAACTTTGAATTGTTGGTGTTTATTAAAAACTGGGGCAGCACAAAATGATTGAAAATGTCTCTAAATATTTTATTAAGCATAATAGGGCTTTAAATAGCAAACTTGATAACATAATCTACACACATTCTGCATAACAAGAATTTAAAAAGACTAAATAATCTCAACAATCAAAACAACCTAACAAATATACAAAATCAAATTCATCTTAAAACTAGGTAACTTATTATTTTAAAAATTGACTGCATTAAATAAAAGCAAACTCAACACTCCTCCTTTGCTTTATAAGAAAGGCAGCGAGGGTAAACTTGCTTGCTGAAGCAACGTTTGACTGTCTCAATAAGGTATCGATGATGTCTTTCATCTAGGGTGACTCTTTGAGGAGTGTGACTGAGAGAAACAAGGTGTTGTATGCTATTGGAATGAAAGCATGGTTTCATAGTCTTATATTCTCTGCCTCCATCATTGTAAAGTGTGAGTATTTTGTTACCAAATTGTTTTTCACTCACGGCATGTAAGCTTTGAAAGTGTTTTTGAACCTTATGTTTATTTTTCATTGTGTACAACAAATGTATCTGGTGAACTAATCAACAAAGAAACAATAGTATCCCTTTTTTTCAATTGAGAGTATAGGGGATGTGCCCACATATCACTGTAAATTATTTCGAATAGAAAGTTGCTGGACAAAGTGTTGGAAGAAAATGGAAATATAAACGCTTTATTGCAACAACAAGAATTATAAAAATAGAACTCGTCCTTGGAAGAATACGAAAGATATGAATTACGTAAAATGGAATATAAAACTCGAGAATGGGGGTGGCCCAATATTCGATGCCACATATGTAGGGAAGGTCAAGCGATGGTGAAGTTGATGTTTGGTTTAGATAGTAATGGCAGTTCGTACTTTATTCGAGCCGCACAGTAGAGGGGTTCCCGCAGTCAGATCCTTCACAAGAAATTTAAAAGGAAAAAATTCTATTGAGGCTAGATTATGTTTGCAAAACTAATGCAATAAAACATGTTTGCGCTTGATAGGGGAAGCACATAAAATACTAGAGAGTTTGAAAGCACTATTTGAAGCAATCAAATGAGTGGTACTAGCTTGAGTAATTAGAATCACATTACCGTTACCCATTGTTACTTCCTCAATACTTTTGAAGTACTGAACATTTCAGAGAGATTTGATATCAGAGGTAATATAGTGAGACGTATCTGAATCGAGAATCTATGGGTCATTTTGTGTTGTTTGTTCAACCTAATTTGCTTTTAGTTCAAAGTGGTTATGGGACCGGGAGCAACAAACACTTGCCGTATATCCAAATTTGTCACGAAGTTTACAACGGACTAGTGAAGATTGGTGTGGAAAGTTGCGCCACTGAGAATTATCCATGGTATGGTCGGAAAGGTTTCTTTGAGAGGGCTGCCTATTTTTGGGATGCCAATTATTATTGTTGGGTGGGCGTCAAATGTGGCATCAGACTGATTGAAGATTGGTCACACGTTGAGCAACAATTTTAGTGACCTTAGTGGTAGTCATCTTTATATACTCATGTTTAATGAATAGTTCATAATGCAGAAGTTTATCAAAGAGTTCCTCATAGCTTATTGGAGTCATGTGCTCATATGGCCGCCGAGATCTCGCGAAACTCTGGCCCAAGGCCGCTCAATATTTTCACCACGAATTCTTCATTATTGATGGGCGAACCTTCTATGTCGAGTTCATCAGAGAGAGCGAATTTTTTGCATATATTCATCAATTGATTTGTGGTCTTTGTTAACTTGATTAAGATACTGACAAAGGCTTAAGATGTGGGTTTGTGATTTTTTCACAAAGGAAGTGCTATGTTAATCCCACGCAGCTTTGGAGGTGAGTGGATAAGCTACAGTGGATGCAATTGTAGCATCAACAGAAGCCATGAGAGCATTTTGGATTAGCTTATCTTCAAGTGGGGAGAATTTAGTGCCATCAAGATGACCATAGAGGTCATGGCCATGAAGCGACATGCCAATCGCGGCCTTCCAGATTGTAAAATTGTGGCTGCAAGACAATTTAATGGACAACTTTGAGGAAGGATTGAATTGAATCACATGTTTGAGGACTGGAGTTGCGTTGGCATTAACCACAAAGGTGGAATGGGCCATTTGTGCACATTTTTTTATTTATTGGGTCATGGATGGTGTACTTGTTGGAGTATATTAGCACTGATAGCATATAAATGCACATAACTAGAATAAAGTTGTATGTTTATTAATGAGCCTCCAATGGAGTTTTCATATTGCGCTAACAAAATAGATCGTGCTAACCTAACTCCTAGAAAGTAGGAATTGATAAACTTACGTTACCTACACTAACTGAATAATAAACTTTACAATCTTAGAGCCTAAATTGATTAAACATGACTTATCCATATTTATCACAATGGTACGCGCTCTGTTATTAGAGAGCTTAGTCCAGTGGGCTTTCTTTTATCATAAACAAAGAAGTTACTTGACCAAATTATTACTACAATATGATTTGGGGAACATTACTATGTTGCAAATGAGTTGTTTATACCGAATAAAAACTTCACAAGTGTTGCATTTTTAGACATACATTTCTATGGTTTTGGTAAAAAAAAAATGAGATGCATGAATGTGCATATTCACACTTGGTTTATGATGAACATAAAGAAGAGTTTTCATCGCCCATTGGATGTTGTTGTGACTATAAAATCATTGCTTCGATTATGTGGGGTTTGACCACATCCTTGTTTGATTACTATATTATCTTCGACAAATTTTGCATCGTATTGTTGGGACACAAGATTAATGCTTTAATATTACAAGTTTATAGCTCTTTGTTATATTGTTAATCCTAGTTTTAGTTATACAAATTCATTTCAACTCTTACATAATAGAAATCAAACCATCAATTATTCCTTTAATTTTTATCATTATTGCCCTATTATTTGTGAGATTTTACCTCAGCCTTATCTGGATTACTATATTTGCATAAGACCGCATTAGATAATCTTAGGGTGTAATTTTGGGTGTATCAGAAACCATAGAAGTTTGTTATGTACAAGGGTAATTCAAGGTTGATGTATGATATGATGGGTTCTTTGAATGTGACAAGTAAGAGACAAAATTCCTCACTCCAAGAGTAACTTCAAGGAGGAGATGCCCGAAAACGAAAGAAGGACATAATTTCAAAGCATATTATTTTAGCAGAGATGGAGGACCTGGTAGTCGTTGCGTACACAAAGATTTTGGTCAAAACATCACGAGATATATCTCTTTCTTTTTTGAATATCAATCACAACCCAACTCTAAAACTCCAAAACCCTCTCTCTTTTGGTTATGGAGGGCTGATATCTAAAATGCTTATTTTACAATTATATCAATACACACTTTGAAAAGGAAAAGAATCATCAGGCAAAGCTTGCAACTACACAAAGATCATAATATTTTTTCCAAAAGAGTGGAAGAACCCTTGAGTTCATGATCAGACCATTAAAAATATTGTTGAAACAAGAATATTCCTTGATCACATCATTTTAGTGCACTTTCTATCCTGAAAATCTAATGCTTTCATAAACTTTAGAGTCATTATCCCTATCGTTTCCACGTTGATATGCTACTGGACCGCTGTCCAAGTTTGTCATTAACATGGCGTCTTCTTGTTTGTCATACAGATGAATATCTAGTAAATTAGGCTTCAAGTATTGGTCCACTTTTGTAATCTTATTGAATATATATATTAGGAGGCTCCAAACCTTGACCTAGATATTACTTCTGAAAAGACTTTTGAAAAATACGCCACTTTCTTTACTAATTATGTAACATAACAATGTTGGATAAGCACATTAACCTAATATTCCCTATTCTTAGTGCCCACAAAAATATCTTTTGCATTGGGACAAAGCTCTATTTCTCTCCTCGAACCCATCACTGAACTTCACGAAACAAATGTCAAGCCTAACACATCTTGATCCACTATCTCTGTATCCATATTCAGTGTCACATTTTAGCTACGGTAGAATAACCGATCCACACCCCTAATGTCTTCAAATAATATATAGCCCCAATAATGGACTGTCACAGAAGATCTAATGTCCAAACATTGAATTTTGGACTAATAGAAGAGCAGTGTAACCGAACCTTGAATCTGCAACCATATGGATTCTGAAGAATCCTATGTAAAATCAATAGGGAAATGTGAGCAAACCTTGACTATTCGACCATAAGGCTTCTAAAGAATACCATATCAAATAAACATCACAATTCCACATTGGAAAAAATATCCACTCTAAGATAGTCAATACAAAAACTCCAAGCCCGAACCGAATCCAATCCCAAAGTATCTAACCACGCTGGATGGCCTAATCGTGAATCACTAGGGAAGTAGAAAAGGGGAGGTATGGATATAAGGTCATCGGAGGTGAGCTACGGCCTAACTAAGACAACTCCAAGCCGGAACTGAATCCAATCCCAAACTGTCCAACCGCGCAGGATAGCCTAATCATGAATCACTAGGGCAGTAGAAAAGGGGAGGTATGGTTAGAAGGTCATGAGAGCTGAGTTACTGCCTAAATAAGACTCATTCTATCCGACCTAATTTTGCTACATCAATCTACAAAGAGTTATGTCATATGAAGCAAACACATTCTCCTAAATATGCAAGTCTAAGGCAAGCAATAGTCTATTCTTAAACTAAGTCTGAATATGCCTTAAACAAAAATAATAATCAAGTTCAAAACATGCCACAATATAGGAATAGTTGCGAACAAGAAGAAAAACATGCTAGTAGCCCGTAAAACCTGACAAAAGCTTAAAACTTGATATTGACTAACAGAGCATGATAAACTATCTACCAAACTCTAAATAACACAAATCAACATTTATATACATTCTCGAGCTCAATATTAAGGACATGAAGCCATATCCTACCTCGATGCAAATTGCATGTGCTTCAAATTCACAATTCCAATGATTCTACCTTCCGTATGCTACAACAGTTGTTTTAAGACTTGAGCAATTGAGTTTAGGAAGAGTAGAGTTGAGTTCATTTTATAAAAAATGACTTATGGTAACTAAGAATTCCCAAGATAAATGTTTTTTACATTTAAGAAAAAAGAGGAAACACAGATTTCAAAAAGATTTAATGAGCACTTTTAACTACGAAACATGTCCGACACAATTGGATATCAGTCAACTACCCATCAATGGACAACCTCTTCTCATCCATAGTAGTTCTCAAGTTCGCCGCCTTTAACCTGTTCATCAAGCACAGAGCCGGTGCCCGGGCTGGGGGTACTTGAGGTGCCTACTCAGTTTCCTACTCTGGAGGTGGCATAGTTGTTGAAAGAAGCGGGAGTCTAGACAGATCATGTAGCGCTTCGGAGTGCAATTCACCCTGTCTTTTCTTAAAGAGTTGATCATCCGTTGGCTCGGACTCATAAATAGGAGATCTAGATCCAGATTCTTCCTTGTGTTCATACTCTGATATGGTAAGGTGGATAGAGCCAAAACCCATGTTGTCGGAGCTAAAATTGCTTGAACTCGGCTCCGCAAGTAGTTTCTCTTTGTTTGTGATCTCCCACCTGTCAGAGGGAGTTTTGGTCGTGATGCTCTTGGAGGTGCAACCTCTATAGCAATAACTACCCCTTTGGCATTCTTTCGAGGTGGTTTATTCTTCCCTCAGATCTTTGGTCTTGCCATATCTGCAAAACAACACAAATTGAACAAATGCGTTTGCATTGGTTTAGTAATGTGTCAAGATTCAAAATTTGTAGGAAAATCGTTGATCAGCACAAGTCGGAGATATTCAAGGTAATTTGGTGAATCGCCGAACTTGATTGGCGAGCCAAAGGTAGCAAGCAGAATATCACTGAAAGATTTTCAAGAAACAAGGCTACTAAAAGGCGATCACAAAGGCATTCTACGAGTCACCGAGTAAACTCGGTGAGCATAGGCATATCGCCGAACTTTATAGAAACCAACAAGTATAATGTAAGGAAAAAGGGTGATGCAACGAGTCAGTTGGCGAACCGTTGAGTCATTCGGCGAGCTCAACTAAGCTTGCCGACTAGGCTCTCTCCCTTGGGATCATTCCTCTTCGAATGAGATTCAAGAAATCATAAGGACGGTAGGAATTCAAACCTAACAGCCTAACATGCATGCAATTACATAATTGCACATATTCAAGGAGGAAACATCCATTCCTAGCTAAATCATGTTCAAAACATCACATCATGAAGTCTTTATGCAACTCATACTCAAATGAACATAAACATGTAGAAATCAATCAAGTTGACTCATTTTCTCAAAACTTAAGCTTTTCATAAACATGCATAGATGATGAAATCATGGGAATATCAAAGACATATGAAACCAAAACAGTAAACCATGAAGAACTCAATACCTCAAGCTAGAGTAGGGGTAGAAGGAAAGAGATAAGGCAATCGGGATATCATATATGCCTAGACCTCCCAAGTATCCCCCTAAACTAATTAATTCCTCCACAAAACTTTCATACAAGCAACTTCTTATTTTTCAACGTCTTGACTTGCCGGTCTAAAATCTCAACCAAAACTTATTCATAAGAAAGATTCTCCTTAACTCCCAAATCTTTTAAGGGGACTATAGTTGATCACCGACACACTTCTTCAACATGGAGAGATGAAAAACTGGATGCACCGATACAAATTCATTAGGCAATTCAGGTTCATAAGCAGCCTTTCCAATAAGGCTCAAAATTTGATATGGGCCAACATAACGTGGACTAAGCTTCCCTTTCTTACAAAACCTCATTACACCCTTCATGGGTGAAATTTTCAAGTAGACCCAATCATTCAATCAAACTCAAGATATCTTCTTCTAACATTGGCATATGACTTTTGCCGACTTTGAGCCAATTTCAACCTTTCTCCAATAAGCTGAACTTTATCCAAAGCATTATGTACAAAATCAGGTCCTATCAAGGAATCTTCACCTACCTCAAACCAAACTATAGGACATCTACACCTCCTAGCATAAAGAGCCTTAAATGGAGCCATACCAATACTAGAGTTATAACATTGGTTATAGGCAAACTCAATCAAAGGCAAGTGGTCATCAAAATTACCCTTGAAATATATCACACCAGCTATCAACATATCTTTAAAAGAATGGATAGTACTCTCCGCTTGCCATCAGTTTGTGGATGAAAGGCCGAACTAAGCTTAACACGAGTACCAAGAACCTTTTGAAAGATTCTCCAAATATGAGAAGTGATTTCAGTACCACGATCAGAGATAATGTGTAAAGGAAATCCATGCAACTTACCATTTCCCTCAAGTACAACATAGCATTGTCTTCCAGCGAATAAGAAACCTTGACAAGACTGAAATAAGCTGATTTCGTCATCCGATCTACTATAACCCAAATCAAGTAACGTTGCCTCCTGGTGCGAGGAAAACCTCTAAGCAGGAATTCTAATGTCTTAGGATAAACATCCAGATTTCTGATGCTCAACCTTCACTTGTTGACAATTGGGGCACTTAGACCTCCCGCAAATTACAACATATCTTTGTGGATCCCATGTGAATGGAGTATCGTGAACTATGGGCTTTTGACAAGATCTGCTCCCTCAAGTAATCAACGTTAGGAACACACAAATGACCTTGATATCTAAGTACTCCATTTCCCCCTTTGGAGAAAGCCTCAACGGACTTCTTAAGCAATAATTCCTTTAATAAGTCGGATCAAGACCTTGCTTGGCTTTCACATCCACCACAAAAGATGATTTTGACCCATTGTGAACCATAACCCCACCATTAGTAAAGTCTACTAAATGAACACCCAATCAGGCCAATCTATAAACAACTCGAACCAACTCTTTTTATCACCTTTAATATGAACAAAACTACCCATAGACAATTGACTAAGGCCATCCGCCACCACATTCGCTTTACTAGGGTGATAGAGAACACTTATACAATAATCCTTCAACAACTTAAGCCACCTCATTTGGCAAAGATTTAGATCATTCTGGTTAAACACATATTGAAACTTTTATGGTCAGTAAAAACATCAACATGGATACTATACAAATAATGCCTCCAAATTATTAAGGAAAAAATAACCGCCACCATTTCAAGGTCATGGGTAGGATAATTTTCTTATGAATCTTAACTTTCCTTGAAGAATATGCAATAACCTTCCCCTTTTGGATATGTACATGTCCTAGATAAATTCTCGAGGTATCACAATAAACCACAAAACCATCAGTCGTTTTTGGTAACATTGGGCGGAAGTAAGTCTATCCTTCAATTCTTGGAAGCTCTTTTTACATGATTCGTACCATATGAACTTAGCCTCTTTTTGAGTCAATGTTGTCAATAGAGAGGCAATCGTAGAAAAGCCCTTAATAAACCTTCTGTAGTAACCCGCCAAACCCAAGAAACTTCTAATATTAGAAGGGGATAGAGGTCTAGGCTAACTCTTGACTGCATTCGTCTTCTTAGGATCTACCTCAACACCTTTAGTTGAAACAATATGACAATGAAAAGCAACATACCTTAACCAAAACTTGAATTTGCTAAAATTCGGAAAGAGTTGTTGGCCTTTGAGAATCTACAACATAATCCTCAAATGACCAACATGTTCACCCTCACTCCTTGAATAGATCAATATATCATCAATGTAAACAATCACAAACATGTCAAGGTATTGTCTAAACACTCTATTCATCTAATCTATATATGACGCCCGAGCATTAGTCAAACCAAACGAGATTACTAAAAACACAAAATGACCATACTGAGTTCGAAAAGGCGTCATCGAAATGTCATCTTCTTTCACCTTCAATTGGTGATAACCCGACCAAAGGTCAATCTTTGAAAAGTAACTCCCTCCTTTAATTTGGTCAATCAAATCATCTATCCTTGGGAAAGGATACCTATTCTTAACGATAACGTTGTTGAACTGATGATACTATATACACATATCAAGAGAAACATCATTGTTTCTAACAAACAAGAATAGAGCACCCCAAGGATAGATACTTGGTCGGATGAAACCCTTATCCAAAAAATCTTTCAACTACTCATTTAATTCCTTAAGTTTTTCTAGGCCATATGAAAAGGAGGAATAGAGATAGGTAGTGTATCTTGGAGAAGGTCAATAACGAAATGTATTTCCCTTTCATGAGGAGTACAGGGTAAATCGTCTGGGAACACTTTCGGAAATTCATTAACCACGAGGACCAACTCAAGAGTAGGGGTTTCGAAATATACATCACATACCCTAACTATATTGTAAATTCCACCCTTAGAAATCATCTTTCTAGCTTTAAGATAAAAGACAAACTAACTCAAAGGCATAGAATTTCCCCCTTTCCACTCTAGGACAGGGTCATTTGGGAACTCATACTTGACTACACAATTTCTACAATAAATAAAAGTATAACATGAGTGCAACAAATGCATACCAAGGATAACATCAAAATCTAGCATATCGAGTTATGCCAAGTCAACAAGAGTAACTCTATGGGACAAGGAGACGGGACACAATCGATAGACCCTCTTAGCCACAATAGAATCACCAACAGGAGTAGAGACAAAAAAAGGATCCAACAACACATCCGAAAGAAAATCAAACCTCATCGCAACATATGGCGTCAGAAAAGACAGGGAAGCATCGGGATAAGGTAAAGCATAAATATCACGTTGAAAGACATTCAACATACCGGTAACTACATCGGGAAAACCATCTTGCTCATGAAGAGTGTGAAGTGCATAAAAATTGTTTTTCTTGGGAGCATTCGAAACAGAACTACTAGGAACAGATGAAGGATTAGGTGAAGCTCGTCTATGACTTTATCCCTCATTATTAGCAACTGAAGGGCAATCCCTTATCTTGTTGTCCAACTTACCACAACCAAAGCAAGCATTGGAACCCACTAGACACTTTCCCTCATCCTTCATTCCACACTTAGCACAAGTAGGCAATAAAGACCCACTATAACATCCTCCTTGAGGCGTAGGGTTAGACACCCTATCTTTATTGAACATAGAAGGAGCATTGGAGGAACCTTGATCGGAAAACCTTTGTCGAAACTTAAAATGACCATGTTCATCAGATCTTGCATGAGAACAGTTACCATCACCTGGCCTTACCCCTCTTTGCCTCTCCAGACCTTTACTTAAATTTCTCCTCTTCAATTTCGTGAGCATGAGCCATGAGACGGGAAAAATACATGTCATTAACAAGCATGGCGGTATGATATTCCTTAACCACCATTTCAGACACACCCGAAATGAACTTACTCATCCATGCCCTAGGGTCGGCAATAATAGTAGGAGCATATCGAGAAAGTTGTGTAAACTTTAAATCATATTCCTTCACACTCATGCTTCCTTGTCAAAGGTTGATGAATTCAAGCACCTTTTCCTCCCACATCTTAAGGGCAAAGAACTTATCAAAGAAAGCAACTTTCAACTTTTCCTAATCAAGGTGACTCGTATCTTCTGGTCTCTCTTCTTTCCATTTGTTGAACCATGCTTGAGTAACACCCTTAAGTTGATCAGTGGCTAACTTCGCCTTTTCCACCGGGGTCACTCCCATAATCATCAACACCATGTACACCTCATCAATGAATTCTTGAGGATTTTCCTCAACCTTAGAACAATGAAACTCTCGAGGATTCATTCTTGTGATGTCCCTCACTCTAGATGCCGTCGTACCCATATTTTTGTTCACGGGAACTGAAACCTCTCTATTGGAATGGGCAGTCATGGCTTGGGCGAACACTTGAAATAGAAGCCCTAAACTCTGCATTAGTCACTTGCTTGGCCAAAGGATCAACCAATACTTGGGGAGCTTTAGAAGGATCCTCTTGATTCGTATTCTCTACCGCATTCCTCGTAGCATATGCTCTCCGAGTAGCCATATCTTGGAGAGCATCAGATCATGATTAGGAGAGAGAGACCTTATAGAGTTAAACTCTGTCACACGACCTTAGAGTAATGAAATATGTGGAGTTTCCTAATTATCTTGTAGCCTCTCATTTGTAAATGTAGTGCGCTACACACTCTTGAAAAGGTCTCTACTCGACATGGTTATGAGACTTCCTAGGACCTTTCTAAACCTTGTGCTCTAATTACCAAGTTTTCATGACCCAAGGTGGCCACTAGGCGTAACATGGCGTATAAAACCCCGAGAGGCCCCATACAAGACACTTAGCATTCATATCATAAGAAATAGACAAAGATATTTAAAAGACAATTCCTAATGTATATCAAAGTCTTATAAAGCAAAGAGGAATATCTAATAGCGTCTCAATAGCCATTGAGTACATACTAATGAATTTGGGCCTAGCCCGTACATCATGTCCAAAATTAAAAATAAATAAGAACTGAAAACAATGATAATCTGGTCCTCGAAGCAAGAGGACTCACCAAACCTTGGAATCTCGTCAACAAACTCTAGCCACAAAACTGGGAACCCTGACTTTATGACCCTATATTTGGGTAAATGTAGGCAAGAGTATGTGTTAGTACAAAATATGTACCAAGTATGATAACCATGCATACAACACTTAAAGCATTCTTAAAGAGAGAGATACATTCATGAGATGCAATGACCAAGCTAAACATGAGAGAAAGAGTTAGAAAACATGAGTCATAAAACATGATCAATGCTCATAGTCATCATCTTAAACAAGTATGAGATACTTCATGTAGTAACTTTAGCTCATCATAGCTATCTGGTGGGAAGTAGCCTCAACCGACATATAAGACCATGAGAGCTATCATCATGGAATCTGGTGTCTCGCACACCAAAAAGAGTTGTCTTAGTCTCTATTGTAAGGACCATGAAATTCTAGCTTATGTGGATCCACTATCTAATGTATATGTAGACAATCCTATGTTGGCACATCTTTTATGGGACACGGGTAATCGCCACTTGTTCGCTTGGTACTAAGCTTAACTTCCAAGGAATAGTTCTTATTCATATTCATCTTAGCTCTTAAAATAACATGGCTAATCGCCTCTTCTCCTTACACATGTGATATGGGTAATCGCCTCTTGTGTTTCAATTATTGAGCATGGGTAATTGCCTCTTGCCTCAACATTAATGTAGCTCCTGAACATTTGGTTCATTTTCAGTAAGAAGACCTTTCAACCTTAAGAACCCTTATTATTTATAAGAACCTTTCACAATCATCCTTTCGTGTGTATATGAGAAAATCCTTTAGACAACTGAACCACAACAACATCATTGATACTTTACTCTCAAAGCATCCTTAAACCATTTACATGAATTTCATAAGAACATGCTTGACTTCATAAAACTCTTCTTTTACAATCCAAAACCCACATCATATGATCATAACTTGGAACATATGGTAATTACATGGGTTCATGGGGGATAATCAGAAATCATGAGATTAACTCAATTCATGCATAAGATATCATAAACCAATCAATTAAATCAATAGTTAAGATAACCCATAACATAGAAGAAAACCCCAATTCAATTAGGGAATTCTAATTTTAAAAGCTGAAGAAGTTAGGAACTCAATGGAGGAAAGGCTTCCATGGATGAAAACTATTAAACCTCAATCCCAATTGCTTAATTTCAATGGAGGATTAGGAGACTTGACATAAAACCCTAGGTTGAACCATTCTTCTTCAACCTTTCTAGAGAGAAAAATATTTTGAGAGGAAGACTTGTTCTTCTTTTGTAAATTTGAGAGAATGATTTCCATTGGACAAATTTGGGTTAAAATAATTATATAGGGGTTTCAGTGAAGGTTAAAACCACATAGTATTAGGCTAGAATATTTACGAAAATAACCAAAATCCTCTAAGAAAATAACTGCCGACCTCTATCGACTGCCTGACGTACGGTCCAATCATGGACTGTATTGGTCAGCCATAATAGCTATTAGAGTCCCCCAAAATAGGTCCCCCATCGACAACACGCACCTACGACACGTGGGACAAATGACGGACGATGGACCATGGTCATAGGTCACCACATTTTAATCCTAAATTCAACTAATTTTGGGACTCACCTATGAGACCTATCTACAACTCATGCATTAGACGACGGACCGTCCCGGTGAACTGTTGAAAGAGTACTGGAACTTTACATTTTTGGAAAACTTGGCTGACCAGCCACGGGCTTACCAACGTTCGTGTGTCAGATGACGGACCGTCGTCGGTGGCGCCGTCGGTCTAGCACCTAATTTATTTTAAGGACTGGATTTTTTACCCTTTTTGAATCTGATGTGTTACAATTATTCAAATAACTAAAACTTAAACTTGGGTTGCCTCCCAAGAAGTGCCATATTTAACGTCGTGGCACACTGAAGACATGTTTTCAAGCTTAATTATTTGGGTTAACCATGGTATCACAGGTAAACCTCCTTTTGGCCTTGGATTCAAATGAGCCAAAATTTGACTCATCTGTGTTTCCAGCTACTTAATATACAAAGAGTGTGAAGTAACTGTTTGGTTCAGGGAAGAGACGTCATATTTGATTTCCTTTAGCACCTTGTTCGATCTTTCCACTTTGGTGAGAATACGAGCAACCATATATTCGGTGTAGAAATTTTTAGGATCAGTCTTGGCTCATTAGGATTTTGACAGTCAAGGGGAGGCACATATCGTTCTTTGTCACCATCCTGCTCCCCCAATTATTACCACGGTCATACTATTCCCTATATCGGTTTCTCCAACCATCATCGTGATCCTTAATCCAACCTTGATAGTTCAGGCAAGAACTCGCTCACTAGTTTGTCAAGAAATGCATTTCCTCATTGTGCATGGCCTTAAAGTGTGCTTCAATAGGATTTACTCCAGTAATTTCAACCGCATGCACAGCCTTGGAAACAAATCACATGACATGTTTCGTCAATAGGTCCATCTGAGTCATTATTGTTGTGATTATCGCTCAACTTCACCTCATCTGGTGCTAGGTGTAGACGATCGTAATCTAGTATAAAACCCAACAAGTGAGTTAGGGTTGAACCCACAGGGAGCGGTAAAAGTTTAAACTCAATTATGAAGTTATAAATGCGATTTAATCTCTTGTAGGAATGAAAATTATTGGAAATGCTTAAATAAATCGAAGGGGTCACGTAAATGTAAGATGGGGGAATTGGTTGTCAAGTAGCAACTAAAGTAACCACAAACAACAGGGGGAATCCTGTAATTAGGAAATACTCAGGGGCATGACCGACTAACTATCAATTTCCATAAATAGGGGCTCGTTAATTACTAATGGTTTCTAAATCTTAGCGGGTAGGCTAAACCTTAGATGTAATAGCTTTCTCTCGAACAACTATTACGACTCATGTGAGTTCTCTCGAACCTCAACAAGCTTCCTACTATAAACAACCCAAAACCACACTTGACCTAGTCTTTCGAGCTAGATAAATGGAATAGCGCTTAGAATTCACAGTCTCAAGCTGAACACACAATATCCCAACAACTACAAATACTAATTTATAACCTTGGTTTTAGACCGCTCTCTCAAGCAATCATAAAACACTAAACAAGATTTAAATAAACATTCCAATGCATCAATTTAACACCAGCTATAAATAAAAACCACATCAAAATAGCAATAAGATTAATA
>JAJOOH010013995.1:0-33306 GCA_029582605.1 Solanum gracilifrons | reverse complement strand
AATTGTAATTTGAAGTTGGAAGAGAGTTTTGGAAAATGTTTTCCATAAGTTTTGAAGGGAAGTCATTTTCCTTATATTTGAGGAAAATGAGTTGATT
The DNA here is from genome assembly GCA_029582605.1 of Solanum gracilifrons. NCBI lineage: Eukaryota > Viridiplantae > Streptophyta > Magnoliopsida > Solanales > Solanaceae > Solanum > Solanum gracilifrons. The sequence goes on along the minus strand of JAJOOH010013995.1, from coordinate 33,209 downwards.
TGGAAAACATTTTCCAAAACATTTAACCCAACCAAACATGAGAAAATTGGAAAACATTTTCCGGAAAATATTTTCCTTCGTACCAAACACACCCGGAGAGTAGAAATTTTGAGTTGAAATTATTGGATTTTATTGAATATGTTGTTGTTATCGTTCTTTTATAACTAGGTTTTAGATGGCTTATACTAATTAATGTTACGCATTGCTTGAGGTAAGAATCTATCAAAAATAACTTCCCCATTTTCATTAGGCAGGGATAAAACAAGTACACACCACTTTTTTCAAATCCGACTTATGAAATGACACTGAATATATTGGTTATTGTTATTATTGTAGTTTAATATAACACATGTTTATTATTTAATTACACCAAAATAATATGCATAGTGTATGTAGTTTAATTAATGAAAGGCACATTTCTTTATTCAAATATCAATAGACAATATTTATTCCATTTTATGTAATTTAAAGAATGTTTAATTTTTTTCCATTTTATTAATAAGAAAGTATTTTCTTTTCATACATAAAAACATGACGTTTGAGCTAACGAATTGCACGGAAGTTCATGGTCACTAAAAATAAGTTATTGAATAATACAAATCTATTCTTAAATCCTGTACTACTAACAATAATGGAGAATTTAGATGAATATTCTTTTAAAATATTAAAATAGAGAATATAAAACGACCACAAGTTTTTTAAATTTTAAATGTGTCGTAGAATAATGTTGGAATATGAAAACTTACTAATTGTAAAAAGAGACATCTTTTAAGGATAAATTAAAAAGAAAGTAAGATACTTGGATTGAAACGAAAAGAGTAATAAATGTATGTGGCCACAGATTCCAAATACTTTTATTGAAAATTTATAAAGCTGGAGTTGAAGGTTTTTTTTATTCAAAACTTGAAAGACAAAACCCACAACTTCTATAGCTTGTGAGAGTCTATTTCAAAAATGGTGAATACCTAATAGGAAGGTCGTTAAAATATTTTTCAAATATATAGTAAATCATTAGACACAAGTTGTTAAATAAAGTAACCAGCAAGCTAATCTTTTACATAGAAGTCCTATGTATTCATGGTTAATGGAGATTCAAACATGAAAGAAGAAGAAGTAAATTCATTGTTGTCAGTGTGACAGTATGAGTAGACAATGTTTTCTTCTTTTCGGGTTCATAATTAGTGTTATTGAATTTGTAGTTAAGAGAATGTCTTCAGTTCTTTGAAAGGGAGTTCTGCTCAGATATATAATCCTTTTCAGAGGAGTTTAGTCTAGCCTTTAGGCCTTATAAAAAATGGAAATTACAGGTTCATGGAATTGAGAAATAGATGTCGTCCTACTGCAGTTGTATGGAATAGAATGAAGGGCTGTCATTCTTGTGGGAAGAAGGACAAATCAGGCCTCTAATCATAGAATGATACTACCTCAAATGCTATTCTCTAGAAAGTCGTATTTCATCCACATTAAGTCAGAAATTAACAATTAGGAGGGTATTAGAACTTCCACTTGCGAGCACCAACTCACTATCTTCCCCTACTTTTCTAGTTCATATTTGCAACTCAACTTGTCCTCCATTTTATTCCAATCTTTCCCTTCCCTAATCATCCACAAAAATTGCCTCACACATTTAAGAAACCCTAGACCAATCTCCTCCATCAGTTGACTTGATACCTCGGAGTAACTACCAAATATTATATAGACAACTGGTCCCGTATCCTTTAAGTTCAACCAATCCATATAATTCTTCAAACTAATCTCAATCTTTAATGACCAATAAGGTCATTTTTGGGAATTTTAATAAAATTAATGTTTTACTCCTCCCGATAGTTGGCTGAGTCATTTTTAATTAGTCGGTGAAGTCGGTTTGAGAATTTGAACCATTCGATAACTGAGGTTATTAAATTGATGGAATTTTTTTAGATAATTTATTTAGTTTATGACTGATGGGCTAAGTCCATATTTTATTTAATACCTTATACTACTTGGCCCATATAGATTAAAATAAGTAGTAGGGCTTGTCACTTTTTATACGTAATTATTTAAGAAAAGAAAAGAGAGACCAAAATGTTACCTCTTTCAGACGATGGTTGAAGAATGTCTCGCACTTCATATTGCAGGTAAAATATTTTTTCTTCCACATGACAACCTTCAACCTACAATGTTGATTTCAATTGTTGGTAGTGCACTATTATTATTTTTTGTGTAAAATGAGTGAAATTTCTCATATAAATGGTTGTAATTGGCCGTTAGGCATGAAAGAAAAAAGTTAATTGGTAGTCATGACCTATTAATGGCCAATGATTAAGAAATTATAAAATAATATAGTAAGGGAATGAAGGAATAAATTGAAATTGGAAAATTGCTGCATATTATTTTAATGCCTTTGGCTACTGATTCTCGTGGTTAGTTAACTGGCTTCAATTTGATTCTTTTTATAATCATCATCTTATGATTCAAGTTTTGATACATTAAGATAGGTAATTAAGTATTAGGTATATTTTATTATATGAATACCGTTAGATTATGATAGGAGGATTTAGAATTTAACCCTAGGCTTGAAAATTGAAGAAAAAATGAAAGAGTTGACATATTAATTGGCATCAAAATTTAGGAACTGGATTTTAGGTTTGGGTGAGTTTTTAGGTCTAGGTTAGACATATAGTAATACAGGTGTTGTTAGTTTTGAAAGCTTATTGCGATTATTTATGTGAATAGATTGTATTGATTTGGAAGCCCAATGAAAATGAAGGCTCAAGTCCTGGAGTGATTGTTCGAGTATTTGAGGCAAGTAGATTTCTAAACCCTTGCTAAGTGAATAGAATCATGTATTTCCTTAAAGTATGTGTTTGGGAGTAACGAGACTTGGTGATGGGTTGACTTGTCCATATTGAATAATTCTAATGATAAAAAAGGAGTAATAAAAGGCAATGTGATTAACTATTGGTGTGTGATGTGTTGGGAATAGTTTTGAAGGCTTATTGACTCATTATTGATGTTATATCACGATTGTGTTGTTGTGAATTATGCATTATTTTGAAAATGGTCATCTTCTCCTTATTTATGTGAACATGTCATTTGTATTGGTTCTTAGACATAGTTGTGATAAGTGTTATGTAAAATGAGTAAGAATAAGAAATTAAAGAGGATGTACCAGTTCGATGGACGTGTCGCGTGCCACGATGAATACTATATTATTGAGGGATGTCTCGCACGCCACAACAGATTCTATTATCGAGGTACGTGTCACACGCCATGGTAAACTTCAATATCAAGGGTCGTGTCACACGCCGTAATAGATGCATCAACAAATATGTCCCCTATGTTCCCGGACTTTGAGAGAACGGCTGTGTATCATTAGGTCAGACATGCATCACTATACATGACATTGCATTTCATTTCATTGCACATCTTTATCATTGGTGAACTTGATCTTGTGTGTTACTGATCTTGTGAGAGCCTTTCTGTGGAACTTGAGATAGATGAATACTGAGTTTGTTGTTGAGGATATGCAATTGTTAAGAGTGTTGTTGTTGAGTTGTGTGCTATGTAAATTGTGAACTATTAGGTTGGGATGGTTTTATGCAGGTTGTAGTTGTGGAGGTTCGATAGGGGTGTAAACGAGTACCTGCATTCTATTCCCTTAGCTTGTGTTTAGAATTTTACTTGGTGAGTATGGTGTGGCTTGGTACTCACCCCCTTCTACTACATTTTTGTAGGTTACTAGCTCAAATCTTTATGATACTTTCTATTCTCTCCTTATCCGAGGCTTCCTGTGGAGATTTGTGAGGTAGTTGTTTATCATCTCAACGACCTTCTTAATCCTATTTATGATCTTGTTCAAGTTTAGTGGCAACCTCATTTGAGACTTGTGTTTTTCTTTCAAATCCATTGTAGTACATTAGAGGCTTGTACATGTGACAACCATATTTTGGGGATTTAGTTAATTTGACTTATTATCTAAATTAGTAGTTGAGTATAAAACTTCTTTTTTTATTTTACTTCCGCATTAATCATATTATTTGGGTTATAGGCTGACTTGTCTTAGTGGGATAAGACGAGTGCCATCACGTCGATATTTGGGTCGTGACAAAATGGTATCGGAAGCCAGGTTCATAGGTCTCATGTGTATACAAGCTAAGTCTAAGTAGAGTCTCGATGATTGGTACATAGAGGTATGTACTTATCTCCGAGAGGCTATAGTGACTTTTAGGAAAACTTTTCACTTTTTGAATCTCTATCATGCGTTCTTGGTCAAATTTGATTCTTATCGCTTCTCTCCATTCACTCTCACTTATAGTGATGACTCGTGCGTAGTTCCTAATGTGAGAAGTTAGTATGTCGTGTGTTGCTTGAATGTTAGACCTAGTACTAAAGTGGAAGTGATAAACTTGTGAAAATGATATGCGGTCAGATTAAGAATATTCTGTAATTTGAAAGGATTGAGTAAGTGATGGCTCGATGATGCATTTTTAGATTATTCAAATGATGAGGTTTAATAATGCTTTTAAGGACTTCATGAACGTGTTATCTTTTTCATGTAACTTACCCAATACCCAGAATAGTATTTGTGGTATATACAATATCTGGGGTGGTTCGACAATTCGAGGAAGAATGATTACAGGGAAGGTTAGATAATGAATACGATAACTTTAGAAATTGCGATTAGTAAAGTTGTCATAACATGTATGAGTTGCTTAGTGACTGATGTTGAGCCAATTGAGGTTAGAATCTCTACTACAATTTTATATATTAAGTGTCTATCAAGGAGGGCCATGATATGACTACTACAGTGGTATCGATTCTTACTTGGTTAGAATAATGGAGTGTGTTATTCATGTTATCAACCTGATCTACAAAGGAATGCATATCATTTTGGATGAGAGACTGAACAAATTTGGTAGTGTGTTGTAGTTACTTAAAGGGCAAAAATGTGTGTGCTATATGACAACAATCTTCTCGAGGGGCATGATGTGTACTAGTGGTGGATTTAACGGCTTTCACGATATAATACTAGTTGTATATGAAAGTGGATACGTTGATTTTTAAGTGTGAATACTAATTACTTAAGGAGTTATTAGTTGTACCACATGGTCGTATATTGAGATTCGAAGTGGCATACATATTTGACAAACCAATTAATTTGTTACTATGGGCGCTTGAATTAAAACATTTTTTATAAGGAAGAATTTAGTTTTGGATCTTTGGTATGATATTAATGTGAGTAGGTTGTGAATTGTGTCCCGAGAATTCTAAATGAGTACAGGTTATTTCATCATAAGTTCCAAAGGAGTGGATCAATATCGGAATGACAAGCTTATGAGTAAAGGAAGTCCCGATGAGTGTACTTGTGTGAAGGCTATTGAAGATTTTAGTAAAAAAGTGCATATAAAATTGGGTTAGTCCTTTAATTTTGGTTGGTATAACTGAGTTTAAGATATCATGTCAATGATAAGGTTGACTTGGAGATGATGACAATGGCTATTGAGCATAACAGTAATAAGAGTTTGTGATGGATTGTGATTGAGATGCAACGATATGATAAGGATTGTTGGTTAAACGATTTTTTGTATTTTAATGATGACTTGTGATTATCTAAGGTTGTGGTTTGCTACTATTGTTAGTAGCGTGGTTGCATAGAAAGTTTTAGGAGGTGATGGGATATCGCTCAAATAGAATTTTAAAGGAGCTAGAGTCATAATGAAAAGAATTAGTGGGAGGTAGTGTAACCTTCGGAAGGAGGCGAGAACAAGAATATTTATTTTGATTGCAAGGATTAAAGATGTATCTTAGGGTGTTGAAAATTGGGCTTAGAGACGCGTGATTTTGATTTGTTTTGCTCTGGTTATGGTAATATAGTGTCATGGATTCCTCATATTGGTTAAAAATTGTTGGATAAATTCTTTTGTGGTTTTGAATATGGTGACTGACACAATTGAATTTTTAATGAAGAGTATTTTAAGGCCGATGGAGAGGCAATATGATAAGCTAAGATACGTGAATTAAAAAAAATCTTCAAGATTTGAACTAATGTTGATAGATAAAGAGAATGGACTATACAATTGGAATCAAAATTGAAGTCTCTCATTATAAGTTTACGTTCATTGTAATAGATTCTGTTAAGGCATGGATTGATCATATAAGAAATGATCGATCACATTGAATATTGAGCATTTGTAAAGACCTATAGATGATATGGGTTGTTAATTTTTATTGTTAAAGGACCTAAAGAAGAGTTTAACTTTAAGTTTTGATCTAGAGTATGTGGTAAAATGTAATGGGTGGTTGGTCACATGATAACATTGGTAAGCGAGTTAGCAAAACGAATAAAAGTCTGGTATACTACAGAGTTTAAGGTCTTTGAAATTTGCATTATGGAAATTATTTTATTTGAAAGGTGAAGGAATAGGATCTCTCGTATAGATATTTGGTTCGGAGTTGAAGGTTATATGAATTTTTTCCTTTGTTTATAAATATGTCTGGGAGATGTGAACTAGTTCTATACAGACTTACTAGGGGTTTATCATCGACTTTTAGAAATATTGAGTTTTGGTTTGGGTAACAAACAATGATGTGTGGAAGATTTTATATGTTATGTGAAGCTAGATTGTTCAAATTCTGATAGGTAACTTATGGATGTTCAATGGTGTGGACCTACAATTCTACATGGTTAATGAGGATTTCGAGGGGATTGAAACAACTTTGTACATGGGACAATACAAATTGTTATGATGTGTTACATAGGCATTTAATTGTGAGTAGAGGTTATAAGCTTATAGTATACAGAATTATTGGAGTGACCAAGAATTTATTAAGTGTTGGTATGAGGTATATGATGGTTTGAATATTAGTTGAAACTTGGTATGTGAAAGATTGCACGGAGTTGACATCAGACGTGATTCAATAGCTTTATCTCGATGAGAAAGTACTATTAGATTGTAATTAGTGCTATCAGCCTTGGGTGGGACCAATATCTATCATGGGATGCTTTAATGGATAGAGTAGGAACCCTAGTTCAAAATTTTGGGGCTATAATTTTCTTGCTAAGAAGACTTCGATACTAGTGACGGTTTGAGACTAGGGTAAATGACTGGTGTGGTTATGAGTGTTGTCTCCAATGAAGTACTTTGAAGAGTATGTGGCATTTGATAAATCGAGTACATGTATGATTGTAATGGGGACCAAAGTGGTGAATTGTGAGTAGCTAGAAAAAATCAAACAGATAGAGTGAATTGAATAAGAATACTTGATCTGGACTCTATGAAAAGAGTATCTTATGTTATTCAACCTTCATTTCGTACATTCTTATCTGACCATCTATAATGTTTTGTACATTGTTTAGAGTGTGATTCACTAGATATGTCCACGTTTGTTTTCCTTTCTATGGGTGAATCCCTAGTGGTAGATCAGATGTACCGATCCTCTTATGTCTTCTTGATATGTTAGGATCCTTGGGTAAACTTGGTCATTGTACCACCATACAATCATAATGCACATGTTTATATGTACAACCTAGCTTGTGAGAACCTATAAAAGAGCTTCCGTGAATAGTTACAGTTATCTGATAATGTTGTTAAAGGTTTTGCATCCTAGGTATACCGCTTGTTGGTGGTTACTTGATCTTATTCTTCTTTGGGTTATATATGTCTCACCCTCCTTTGATTAGTACTTGATGTCTAAAGATCAGGTTTTTATTGCCTTACCTCAAGGAATGACTATATTGTGAGAAGTAAATTATGATAAGATATGTGATGGTTTGTGCATTATGATTGTGTGGTGGTAAGTTCAGGTTCACATATGGTTGTAGTCAGTATTGATTCAGAATGTTATCTTTGTTATGTGAGAAAAGATTTGTCATGATGGTTGTATTATGGTCCACTGGATTTCAGTTTAGATTGGGTTCATGGGTCGGTCTGTGGCTTGATAATTACTTCTAATTTGTGGATCTGTCAAATTTTGATTCGAAAGTTAAGTTTTTAGTAGTTGCTCTTGATGGAATGGTATTAAGGATAAGCTCACTTGGAGAGATAAACATTAACTCTGGAAATTATACATCAAGCTTCTAGTAATGTTGGTTTCCTTCCTTCTTCTTTATGTTCGGGGATGGACATAGTTTTTAGTGGTGGATAATGTAATGACCCATAAAGTCATTTTTAGGAATTTTCATAAAATTATTGTTTTACTACTCCCGATAGTTGGCTGAGTAATTCTTAATCAGTTGGTGAAGTTGGTTTGTGAATTTTGAACCATTCAGTAACTGAGATTATTAAATTGATGGGTAATTTTTATATAATTTATTTAATTTTTGACTAATGGGCTAAGTCTATATTTTTTTTAATACCCTATACCATTTGTCCCATATAGATTAAAATAAAGTAGTAGGGCTTGTCACTTTTTATATGTATTTATTTAAGAAAAGAAAAGAGAGACAATAAAGTTACCTCTTTTGGACGAAGGTTGAAGAATGCCTCGCACTTCATATTGCAGGTAAAATATGTTTTCTTCCAAATCAAAACCTTCCACCTAGAATGTTTATTTCAATTGTTGGTAGTGCACTATTATTCTTGTTTCTGTAAAACGATTGAAATTTCTCATATAAATGGTTGTAATTGGCCATTAGCCATGAAGAAAAAAGTTAATTGGTGATCATGACCTATTAATGGCCAATGATTAGGATAATATAATATAATATAGTAAGGGATTGAAGGAATAAATTGAAATAGGAAAAATGCTGCATATTATCTTCATGTCGTGGCTATTGATTCTCGTGGTTAGTTAATTGGCTTCAATTTTGATTATTTTTATTATCATCTTATGATTAAAATTTTGATATATTGAGATAGGTAATTAAATATTTGATATATTGTGTTATGTGAATACCGTTAGATTATGTTATTAGAAGAATCAGAATTTAACCCTAGTCTTGAAAATTGAAGAAAAATTGAAATAATTGACATCTTTATTGGCATTAAGATTTAGGAACATGATTTTAGGTTTTGGTGAGTTTTTGGGTCTAGGTTAGCCACATAGTTATATGGGTATTATTAGTTTTGAAATCTTATTGTGATTATTTATGTGAATAAATTGTAGTGATTTTGAAGCCCAGCAAAAAAGAAGGCTCAAGTCCCGGAGTGAGTGTTCAAGTATTTGAGGAAAGTGGATTTTTAAACCCTTGTTATGTGTATAGAATCATGTATTTCCTTGTAGTATGTGTTTGGGAGTAAGGGAACTTGGTGATGGGTTGACTTGTCCATATTGAATAATTCTAATGAAGAAAAAGGCGTAATAAAAGTCAATGTGATTAATTGTTGGTATGTGATGTGTTGAGAATGGGTTTAAAGGCTTATTGCCTCATTGTTGATGCTATATCACGATTGTGTTATGAATTATGGATTATTACGAAAATGGTCATCTTCTCATTATTTATGTGAACATGTCATTTGCATTGGTTCTGAGACATAGTTGTGATAAGTTTATGTGAATTGAGTAAGAATAAGAAATTAAAGAGGATGTACTATTTCGAGGGAAAATTGAGTAAGAATAAGAAATCAAAGAGGATGTACCATTTCGAAGGATGTATCGCGCGCCACGACGGATTTTATTTATCGAGGGACGTGTCGCACATTGCGACAGATTCTATTATGGAGGGCGTGTCGCATGCCGGGATGAATTTCATTATCGTGGGTCATGTCACATGCGCGATGGATGCATGGACATATATTTCCCTCATGGTCCTGGAGTGTGAGACAACGAGTGTGTATTATTAGGTCATATATGCATCCCTATACTTGACATTGCATTGCACATCTTTATTATTTGTGAACTTGATCTTGTGTGTTGCTGATCTTGTGAGTGACTTTATGTGGAACTTGTGATTGATGAATATTGAGTTTGTTGTTGAGGAAATGTAATTGTTAGAGAGTTGTTGGTGAGCTGTGTGCTGTGTAAATTGTGAACTGTTAGGTTGGGCTGGTTTTGTGAAGGTTGTAGTTGTGGAGGTTCGATTTGGTGTAAAGGAGTACCCGTATTCTATTCTCTTAGCTTGTGTTTAGAAGTTTACTTGTTGAGTACCGTGTGGTTCGGTAAACACCCTTTCCTACTACATTTTTGTAGGTTACTAGCTCGGATCTTCATGATACTTTCTATTCTCTCCTTATCCGAGGCTTTCTGTGGAGATCTGTGAGGTAGTTGTTTATCATCTCAGCGGACCTTCTTACTCCTATTCAGATCTTGTTCTACTTTAGTGACAACATCATTTGAGACTTGTGTTTTTTTTTAAAATCCATTGTAATACATTAGAGGCTTGTACACGTGACAACCAAATTTTGGGGATTTAGTTCATTTTACTTATTATGGGCATTAGTAGTTGATTATAAAACTTTTATTTTTATTTTACTTCCGCATTTATCATATTTTTTGTGTTTTAGGTTGACTTGTCTTGGTGGGATAAGACAAGTGTCATCATGTATGTGACACAATCATATCAGCTTGGAAATTATTATAATAATAAAATTAAAGGAATTGAAGGCCTAATTTTTACCATAGTCTCATGCTTTATAATTCTCAAAGCATCAAAATGCTCTCAAGAACTTTTGGATTTTCTTCAATATTCCACATTTCAATTTGACTTTTAATAGACTTAACTGCCCAATTAGTTCTCTCAATGTCTTGAAACACAAAAGAAGGAAAATCAATTGGTCTAAGTGGTGGCAATCCTAATAACTTTATTATTTTATCCTTAGAATCATAGTTTTTTAAATATTCAGAATAATTTGTGAATCTATATAGTACATCAAAAACTATGATTGGTTGGATACAAAATAATGTAGATGTAATATTATTATTATTTGCCACTAAACCTGTAACACCTCGGTATTTGAAAGAGCTAAATTTAGAAACAACTAATTTGGAAAGAGCCAAATCTTAAATTTTTCATGTAATGCTTAAGTTGTGAGTTTTGAGTCAACTTCAAACGACCATAACTTTAAGTACATGAAGATTTAGGTGGCCCATACATATCAAATAAAAGGTATTGGAATCCTCTTTACAACGCCACCGAATTTGTAAATTTTCTAGCTCGAATGAGAGAGATATTCCCGTTTGAGGTCAGGCTGTCCAATTAAGGAATGTTACCCAAAAATATGAGGGGTATTTTGGTATTTTCCTTAACTCATCAACTTAAAACGAATTATGGTAATATTTAGGGGTCTAAAATGATTTGGTTCAGTTTTATCAATCCTAATTTCTGCTAGAGTTTTAGAAATGAGTTTAACAAAAGAAAAGAGGAGAAATGAGGGAAGATTCAAGGCGGTCATCGAAATTTCTTGCGGATTGAAGTTTGTTTCGCCAAGGGTTTGATCCCTATGAGGTATGTGAGTTCTCATAGTATTGGGTTCATTAACCCACACACCAGTCATGATATTTTAATACAATTTTGTTATCAAAGTTTAAAGATTTGAGTTCTTTTTGAGTTTATTCCTCTCGGACACCCATTTGCCGCATGAAGACCAGCCTACACCTTACCCCACTAACTCTCTTGAGCTGAGTGTTAGGATATAGGACTAGGGCTCACCCTCTCGGACTAAACCTCATGTCGACCCACTCCTTAGGCCATCAGTCTAGTGGTCTTGGTTTCGCGACCTCCCTCTCAGGGAAGCCAAAAACACATGGATGGCTTTGTAATTGCAACTACAAACCCTATAGGTTAAACCACAACCACTACGTGAAATCACCATTAAACTACATCTAACGTACCAGCAAGCAAGACCCAACAATAATATCAACACATATTTGCAAAATCACACCCCAAGAATTGGGGTTTTTAGCCACACATAAAGAAATAACAAAATACACCTAAAATGATACTAAAATCAAATGGGTATAAGAAATTAAACCTTGATTTAAGCAAAGAAAGAAGAATGGAGAAGACCCACTTCCAACTTGGGGAAGATGAAATCCGGCTTTCTTCAAGTCTCCCAAAAACCCTCTCCAAACTTGAGAGAAAAATATCCAAAAAAGTACTATTCTATTCTGAAAAATAATAATAATGGTTCGACACTTAAAAATAATAATAAGTTCAGTATATATAGACTTCAGAAAATAGAGCTGGCGGATCTTTCGGGGAAGTTAGTCGATGTCGCCGAATGACTTCGGCAACTCGCCCTTCGTCTGCCTCATCATCGTTTCATGCTTGCCTTCAGCACCTTCACGTTCTGGACCATTAAGCGGTATAGAACTGCTTTGAGGAACTATTCGACGGATCCCCGACTGATCCTTTCATCGCCTTTTTGATCCTTCTCCCTCAGGGCTTCGCGTACTGGAACAAAGGCGGAGTAAATCCTTTCGGCAAATTGCCAAGTGTGTTTGGCGATGCTCGGGTTTTAGCTTCGTCGTTGTTTTCAGTTTTTTGTTCCTTTTTGAGCCTAAGTGTCCATGCTTTCACTAAAACTTCAAATACCTGAAACTTAAGAGTTTTCATAAGATATTTAGACAAAATAAGCATTCGAGGACACTATTCTTATCAAAATAAAGCCCTAAATGAGTCCAATTTGTGGACTCATCAACACCCCCAACTTAAACTTTTGCTTGTTCTCAAGCAAATTCAAGTTCAACCATTCAAAAAGGGTATCTCAAACAGTGCTACACAATACTCAAACATGAACATACACAACAAGATTCAAATTACTTATGCACGGATCAACTATGTACTCAAAGATTCAAGTTGTGACACACCATTACCAGAGATTCTCGTGCTCGTAATACTTGCTACTTGTGCAAGTTCAAGCTCGACAAAAAGTATCTAAGTGCCCTCACATGACGAATGATTCCATATTAACACACAAAGGTTAATCAATTCAAGAGCAGGAATCAGATGCAACGCTCACACTCAAAAAGAGGAACACAATACATGTTTTTACCCATAGGTTTGCCTTTATTTTCCAATCGACTTTCGATTTGGCTTACTCAAGATAAAAAAGGCCTTTCTAAGGCTTGTAATGGGGATGAGTGCAAATGTATGGCCATTTAGGCTCAATGGCTCCTTCCTCGTGGGATGTGGTATTCTCAGGGCATTCCCTTCTTTTCCTTTGTCGATTCTTTTCCAAGTGCTTCTAAGTCACCTGTTTATTCACCTTCATGGATTGCTTGGAAACTTTATATCCTTCGTACCTTATTCCACACATTGTTTTATTTTGAATTGAAGGGGTTTCCACTGTTCTGCAACACCATGGGTTAAGGGGGACTTTTCTTGCACTTTTTGACTTCTCCTTTTCCTTTTCACCACACCCCAAACTTAGGCTTTTGGCCTAAGCTGGTTATTCACTAAACTAGAAATTAAGAGGATTATAGGTAATGGGTCAAGTGAGGTCTAGGGTTCATCAAAGTTCTTCCAAAGAAAAGTAAGGTTCAAAGGGTGTTTAAAAGAGTTTCACACACTCACGGGTAGGCCACAAAAGAGGTATATGTCAAATTTGGATCACACTCCGAGGACACCTTTCTAAATCAATCAGACTAACAGGGTAAATTCTAGGTTTATTCATGGATGGTTCAAAGCAGGCTAATCACACAAGGCATCAACACTTAAGCAAGACTACACATTTTCGCTAGTGTGCAACAGTCATAACAAGAGAATCAATTCGATAAATGACTAGTCACAATGAGATGCAAAGAGTTCACATATTGTCTATGCAACATCATTAGTCCTCATTGTAGCCATACATTCATGTTCATTCAATTTAGAGCACTATTCAAGTCATCGGTATTGATCAAAACCGAGACTTATATTTTTGCAAAAGAACACCCACATTCAACTCATGAGGGGTGGCAAAAATGTGCAAAAAATTTAATTTTTTTCGAAAGGGTTAAAATCATTTTGCAATTAAAAGTAAACGAAGCCACAAGCTCAAACATCCAAAGAAAAAGCAGTATTTAACACAATTATAAACAGACAACCCAAATGTATTCTAAACACGAATATTCGATACAAGCAAAAAAAGGTCTCTTCTTCTCAGACAGATGAAGAGACCTTGTTTTGCTTGTTTCGAATATTCATGTTTTGAATACATTTGGGTTGTCTGTTTATAATTGTGTTAAATACTACTTTTTCTGTGTATGTTTGAGCTTGTGGCTCCGTTTACTTTTAATTGTAAAATGATTTTGACCCTTCTGGAAAATTTTAAATTTTTAGCACATTTTTGCCACCCCTCATGAGTTGAATGTGGCTGTTCTTTTGCAAAAATTTAAATCTTTGTTTCGATCAATACCGATGACTTGAATAGTGCTCTAAATTGAACGAACATGAATGTATGGCTATGATGAGGCCAAATGAAGTTGCATAGACAATATGTGAACTCTTTGCATCTCGTTGTGACTAGTCATTTATCGAATTGATTCTCTTGTTATGACCGTTGCACACTAGCGAAAGTGTGTAGTCTAGCTTAACTTAAGTGTCGATGCCTTGTGTGATTAGGTTGATTTGAACCATGCATGAATAAACCTAGAATTTTCCCTGTTAGTTTGATTGATTTAAAAAGGTGTCCTCTTGAAATGATTTAAGGCAACTTTAAAGAGTGTGAGCCAAATTTGACATATACCTCTTTTGTGGCCTACCCGTGAGTGTGTGAAACTCTTTTGAACACCCTTTGAGCCTTACCTTTCTTTGGAAGAACCTTGATGAACCCTAGACCTCACTTGACCCGCTACCTATAATCCTCTTAATTTATGGTTTAGTGAATAACCAACTTAGGCCAAAAGACTAAGTTGGGGGTGTGGTGAAATGAAAAAGGAGAGGTCAAGAAGTGCAGGAAAAGTCCCCCTTAACCCATGGTGTTGGAGAATAGTGGAAACCCCTTCAATTACAAAAAAAATGTAATTAAAAAAAATGTGTGGAATAAGGTACGAAGGAAATCTGGTTTCCAAGCAATCTATGAAGGTGAATAAACAGGTGCTTAGAAGCATTAGAAAAAGAATCGATAAAGGAAAAGAAGGGAATGCCTTGAGAATACCACATTCCATGAGGAAGGAGCCACTGAGCCTAAATGACCATACCTTTGCACTCATCCCCATTACAAGCCTTATAAAGACCTTTTTCATCTTGAGTAAGCCAAATTGAAAGTCGATTGGAAAATAAGGGAAAACCTATGAATAAAAACATGCATTTTGTTCCTATTTTTGTGTGTGAGCGTTGCATCTGATTCCTGATCTTGAATTGATTAACCACTGTGTGTGAATATGGAATAATTCTTCATGTGAGGGCATTTAGCTACTTTTTGTCGAGCTTGAACATGCACAAGTAGCAAGTATTACGAGCACGAGAATCTCTCGTAATAGTGTGTCACAACTTGAATCTTTGAGTACAAAATTGATCTGTGCATAAGTAATTTGAATCTTGTTATGTATGTTCATGTTTGAGTATTATGTGGCACTGTTTGAGATACCCTTTTTGAACGGCTGAACTTTAGTTTGCTTGAGCACGAGCAAAATTTTAAGTTGGGGGTGTTGATGAGTCTACAAATTAGACTCATTTAGGGATTTATTTTGATAAGAATAGTGTCCTCGAATGCTTATTTTGTCTAAATATCTGATGAAAACTCTTAAGTTTCAGGTATTTGATGTTTTAGTGAAAGCATGGACACTTAGGCGCAAAAAGGAACAAGAAGGCTGAAAAGAACGACGAAGCTGAAACCCGAGCATCGCCAAGCACACTTGGCAATTCGCTGAAAAGATTTACTCTGCCCTTTATTTCAGTACGCAAAGCCCTGAAGGAGAAGGATAAAAAAGGCGATGAAAGGGGCAGTGGGCGCTCCACCGAATAGTTTCGCGAAGCAGTACTATCCCACCCAATGGTCCAGAACATGAAGGTGCTGAATGCAAGCACGAAACGGTGAGGAGACAGATGAAGGGCAAGTCGCCGAAGTCATTCGGCGACATAGACTAACTTCGCCGAAAGATCCGCCAGCACTATTTTCTGAAGTCTATAAATACTCAACTTATTATAATTTTTAAGTGTCGAACCATTATTATTATTTTCAAAATAGAATAGTACTTTTTTGGATATTTTTCTCTCAAGTTTTGAGAGGGTTTTTGGGAGACTTTAAGAAAAAAGGATTTCATTTTCCCCAAGTTGGAAGTAGGTCTTCTTCATTCTTCTTCCTTTGCTTAAATCAATGTTTAATTTATGATACCCCTTTGATTTTATCATCATTTTAGGTGTATTTTGTTATTTCTTGATGTGTGGCTAAAAACCCCCATTCTTGGGGTGTGATTTAACAAATATGTGTTGATATTATTATTGGATCTTGCTTGCTGATAGGTTAGATGTAGTTTAATGGTGATTTCCCTTAGTGGTTGTAGTTTAACCTAAAAGGTTTGTAGCTGCAAATACAAAGCCACCCATGTGATTTCGGCTTGCCTGAGAGGGAGGTCGCAAAACCAAGACCACTAGACTGATGGCCTAAGTAGTGGGTCGACATGAGGTTCAGCCCGAGATGGTAAGCCCTAGTCCCATATCCTAACACTCAACTCGAGAGAGTGAGTGGGGTAAGCCCTAGGCTGGTCTTCATCCGGCAAATGGGTGTCCGAGAGGAACGCATTTGAAACAGGGTAAGTTGCCCAAGAGGGAACTGATTCCATTTAAAGCTTAGCCTAGTCACTATTATCTTACAAATTTCCTTTCAAAATCATGTACCCAACTACTTATCTCAACTTGTATTGCGGTCACACCCCAAGAATTCTTACCCAGACTTGATTTTCTTGTTACTTTTTGTTGTTCTTACAATTGTGACAAAACCCCCAAATCGATATTTGACACTTTTGTGTCGCCCCCTTTAATTAACTATGTTTTTAATCGTTAATGTCTTTAGCTACAACTAGTTAGAGCTAAATTTTATTTCTCTATAAATTCTCCAAACCCACTCCCTTGGGACACGACCCCAACCTTTAGTTGGGTTACTATACTATCGACGATCGTAGACACTCATACCGTAGGTTAGTGTCGTTGGTCACGATAAGCATCATGGGTATTGCTAATTGTTAGTTTAAATGCTATTTAACAGTGAGTTTAATCATTAATTGTAGTTTAATTTAAGAATTGTATTTGAAAATGCAGTTTTATGTTAGTGTTCTTTGCTTGCTCGAGAGAGAGGTTTTAGAACTAAGATTTTTGATTGATGGTTTGTGGGTATTGGGTTGATCTGGGTTTAGCTCGGGAGAGTAAATCCTAAACCCAATCCTACACATTTAGCTCAAGAGAGCGAATGGATTAAGGTGTGGGTTGTTCTTAATTTGCATGCTTGTTGATGTTCGAGAGAAATCACCTGATTCGGGGTAATTGTTTGAGAGAAAATTACCTTCCATATAGCCTAGCCTACTCTGTAATATCTAGCTATTTACTAATAGTTCCAATTACCCATATGTCTATATTTGCCTATAATCGATCACATCCCAAGAATCCGTCTCATTATTGTTAATTTCTATTGTTTATTACTGTTTGTAGTTGATAACTAAAGCCAAAAACCCCCATCTGACATTCATGTAGCCCTTCTACTTGATTATGTTTTTAATCGATAATTTCTATTCCTATGGCTAATTAGAGCACATTCATACTTCTTGATTGAATTTAAAACATGTACCGCTCCCTGTGGCATACAACCCCAACTCATTTAGTTGGGTTTTATACTGATTTACGATGGTTGAACACCAAGAATTGGATGAGATGTGCGTGAAACATAAAATCAAAATGGAGCCGCTGCCGGGGAGTGGTGTTGTTTGAAATTCTTTTAGTGAAGTTGAATTTTATTCTTGTTAGTTATAGTTGAATCTACTTACTTTTAGTTTTTGGTTTTTGTGGTTTATTGCTGAACAGAGGAAATGAGCATAAATGGTAGAAATGTTAGCAAAATGGGACACCCTCATACGAAGATAATGATTCTTAGAGATAACATCCTAAATTTCAAGAGCTTGGAGGGTGAGCCTATCCATAAGATGTAGCTGAGGTTTAAGACACTATTGCTGCAATGTCCAACTCATGGAATCTTAGATAAGATGTTGCTGGAATGTTTCTATAGAGGTCCTGATACTGTGAACAGAAGATTAGCTGATAAATTTTCTCTGGGTGGTATGGTGCAGCAATCCTATGCAACAACATTCCTACTTCTCGATCGCATGACCAAGATAACCAAAGATCCAGACAGGGACCAGAACTTAGCCAAAATAATGATCCAACCACATATCTTGGCCTAAAATATCAAGGAATTTGAAGTGATGTACAAAAACGAAGTAGACTTCCGAGCAAATCAAGGAAGGAGTCAATGTGCAAATTAGTCAATGTGCAAATTAGTCAATGTCAGGCGGTAACCAAGTATGGAATAGAAGGGGGAAGGAACATAGGTATGGTCCTCCCTGTAAGCACCAAAAGCCCAAGGATAATGAGGGTGGTCAAATAGAAGATACACTCTTACATATTCTCAACAAAGTTGAGGGGTATGACAGAGGATGAAAGAGATAAAAGAGAATGTCTCAACTCTCAATCAGATGGTGAACTCTCATTCCATCTCGATTATTAAATTGGAGACCCAAATTGGTCAGATTTCAACCCATCTCAACCTAAGACACAAAGACGGGTTACCTAGTGACACTATGGCAAACCCCAAATGTGAAGCTTGAATGGGTACTTGCGTCATGCCACGACGTTAACTAAGGCGCTTCTTAGGAGGCAACCTAAATTTTTAATGCTTTGTGTTTGTTTTTGGAATAATAGGTGTTAGATTGTGCAGGTTGAAAATTGGAATGTGTTTGCAAAGTGCAGGTTGGCGAGCCAAGAGTCCAGTCAGTGACTCATCGAAGAGGTCGGCAAGCTCGACTTGGACCACCGTTGGACTCACCAAAATTTCAGGTTGGAGTCTATAAAAATCAGAGGGCCTATGGATGAGTCAGTGACTCGCCGAACAGGTCGTTCAGCCAGATTTTGTCCGCCATTTGGACCCCCAAATTAACTGGAGGTCTTGTAAAACTCAGCGAGGTAAGTCGCCACTTGGTGGATTACCGAGTGGTTTGGCAAGGACGACTAATACAGCCGAATGGGCTGCGAATTGAAAGGTTGTAAAAGGCCAAAGGTTTAAAATTTCAAAATCTTTCATATTCTCTCATTTCTAACCCTGTACACTCACACCCACACTTCATATTTCCCGTATTTTTGTTATTGTACTTGTTTTTGCTCTTGATCTCGTGCTCAGACTTGGATTTCATTGCCGCCTAGCATTTCAAATTCTTATTTCGGCTAACAGGTTGGTTTTCTGAACCTCGAACTCTTGAATAGCGGTTGAACTCGAATGCGTTTGTTAAAATCTTATTGTTTTGTGTTGGGCCTATACTGAAATCCTAGTTGTCATTCTAGTTTGCCTATTTTAGTTTCGAAATCATGCCTAAAATTGCCTAAATTGTTGGTTTCCCGAGTTTTGTGCTTTAAAATTTATCATAAATTGTTGGGTTGCGGTAATTTATTGTTGGGTCTAGTCGGGTGAAGTCTGAGTAACCCCAATTCTGCCAAATGATGTACTTTGCCCAATGATGGAGCGTTTGATGTCATTCTTAAGGGCAAAAGTTGTCAAATGGCCAATTTTGGCCAAATCGGGGAATGTCTAAGTACCCCAGTGGCATTGGTCTAATGGGTCTGGGCTTAATTGCATAAGTGTGTAGTTTAATTTTGTTTTTGGGGGTTGGGGCCTTGAATTTGGGAAACGGGGTTCAAATTTGGCACGTTGGGCAATTCGGCGAGCTGGGTCGAGCTCGCCAAACAGTTCAGCGGTTCACCAACATTCCCCTTGATCACTCTTAATTTTGTGTTTTGACTGAGTTAGAGTCTGTAACTTTTGGCGGGAAGCCTGAGCTCCCAGAGTTCACTTGGCGACTCGCCGAAAGACTCCATTGATCGCCCTTTCTGGGCCCCTAACCCTTAAAACAAACTGTAAATTTTGGCGGACTAGTTTGAGCTCGCCGAGTTGTATTGGTGATTCACTGAAGGGCCCTGCACATCGCCAACCTGCCATTTTTCTGGGAAATTTCCAATCCAGTCCTTTCGGCGAGCCTGATCTGGCTCGCCAATGTGACTCGGCAACTAGTCGATTGGTTCGGCAAAACTTTCTGCAACTAAATTTTGAGATATTTCTTGAATTATTTCTAACTTTTCCCAATGAATTTTGCAGATATGGCTAGGACTAATTGAGACGAGAGTGGAACGCCGCCAACGAGCACAGGGCATCGTGACTAATGAGGGAGCAGTTGCTTCTTCTAAAAAGGGAAAACAAGCACCTCAAAAGGGAGGCAAGGGAAAGATGAAAAGTGCTCGCAACTGAGATACCAGAGCACAATTCCGGCACTGATGGGGATTCTATTCATTCTCCGAGCCTGAGGATGACCAACCACTTCAGACTCGGGGAGCTAAGATTCGTGCGAGAGTTAATCATGATCCGTCTAGGATCCCAGAGTCTACCCCACATGTTGATGATACAGTGCCAGCTCCCACACAGACAGTGATTCCAGCACCACAAGTTCAGGGTCCTCCTCTCCGGCTACTCAACAGGCTAAAGGCTCAAGGACTAAGGACCATTCTGGAGGAAAAGAGATAGTCCACGGATGGTGTAGTGCACAAGTACCCTTATGTGTGGGACACTCTCCGGTGCACAGTAAGGCCATCCCAGCGAAACTGAGGCTAACCTAATGTTATCGTTAGGCTGTTGTCAATAGCTGTTGTCAATAGCCGTTGTGTTGACTTTAGGAACCGTTAGAATTTTTCTCTAGAGAGAAAAAATTTAGAGATATGCTTTAGAGAGAGAAAAAATTCAAGAAATGGAGAAGCGATCTTAAGGGTTTTTTAGGATTTAGAGTTAAGGGCATAGGTTTTTTTTTGTGTTTTTTAGGTTTAGGGTTTACGAATTTTTAGGATTTAGGTTGAGAGCATAGGGTTTTGTAGGAGTTTTAAATGGTTTTAGGGTTTATTTTATGGATTGTAGGATTTAGGGTTTCTTAATGTTTAGGATTTAGGGTTTTAGGTTAGGGTTTAGAGTTTAGGGCTTAGGATTTTTTTTTTCAGTTTAGGGTTTTAGGTTAAAGGTTTTATCTAGGTTTTTAGGATTTAGGGATTTGGGTTTTATAGGGTTTTATAGGTATAGAGTTTAGGACTTAGGGTTTTTTTTTTTGTGCTTTTTAGGCTTTAGCATATCCGGTTTAGGTTTTATAAGATTTAGAGCTTAGAGTTTTTTAGGATTAGGGGTTTTTGGGTTTTTTTTTATGATTTTTAAGAGTTAAGTGTTTCTTAGGGGTTTTCAATGTTTAGAGCTTAGGGTTTTTTTGTGTGTTTTTAGGTTTAAGGTTTATAGATTTTTAAAATTTAGGGTTTAGAGGTTAGGGTTTTGTTTAAATGGTGTTTAGGGTTTATTGTATTTAGGGTTTCTTAAGGTTTAGGGTTTAGAGTTTCTTAGGGTTTTAGGTTTAGGATTTAGTATTTTAGGTTAGTGTTTAGGGTTTTATTAGGTTTTGGGTTTTGGGTTAAGGGTTTTATCTACATTTTTAGGGTTTAGGGCTTTGGGTTTTTTAGGTTAAGGGTTTTTAGGATTTTATAAGTTTAGATTTTAGGGCTTAGGGATATTTTTTATTTTTTTTTAGGATTTAGAATATACAATCTAGGGCTTTATAGGGTTTAGAGCTTAGAGTTTTTTAGGTTTACGGGTTTTTGGGTTTTTTTAGGGTTTGTAAGGGTTAAGTGTTTCTTAGGGGGTTTTAGGGTTTAGGGCTTATGGTTTTTTTTTGTGTTTTTTTAGGTTTAGGATTTACGAATTTTTAGGATTTAGGGTTTTGTAGAGGTTTTAAATGGGTTTTAGGGTTTATAGGGTTAAGGTTTCTTAAGATTTAGGGTTTAAAGTTTCTTAGGTCTTTAGGTTTATGATTTAGGGTTTTAGGTTAGGGTTTAGGGTTTAGGGCTTAGTTTCTTTTATGTTTAGAGTATTAGGTTTAGGTAGGGTTTAGGGCTTAGGGTTTTTTGGGTTTTTAAGGGTTAAGAGTTTCTAAGATTTTTCTAGGGTTTAGGATTTACGGCTTAAGGTTTTTTTTTTGTGTGGTTTTTAGGTTTAGGGATTTAGATTAAGGGTTTTATTAAGATTTTAGGGTTTAGGGTTTTAGGTTTTCTAGATTATGGTTTTTAGGGTTTTATAGGTTTAGCGTTTAGGGCTTAGGGTTTTTTGTTTTTTTTTGTTTTTTAGGGTTTAGCATATACAATTTAGGGCTTTATTTAATGATTTATAGGATTTAAGGTTTCTTAAGGTTTAGGGCTTAGGTTTCTTTTTGTTTTTTTTAGGGTGTAGCATATATGATTTATAGGGATTAGAGCTTAGTGTATTTTTTTGGTTTAGGGACTTTAGGGTTTTAAGGGTTTATAAGGGCCAAGTGTTTCTTAAGGTTTAGGGTTTAGGTCTTAGGGTTTTTTTGTATTTTTTAGGTTTAGTGTTTACGGATTTTTATGATTTAGGGTTTAGAGCTTAGGTTTTGTAGGGGTTTTAAATGGTTTTTACGGTTTATTTTAGGATTTAAAGGATTAAGGGTTTCTTAAGGTTTAAAGTTTCTTAAGGTTTGGGGTTTTTTAGGGTTTTAGGTTTAGGATTTAGGGTTTTAGGTTAGGATTTAAGGTTTTAGGTTAGGATTTAGGGTTTAGGGCTTAGGGTTTATTTAGGTTATGAGTTTTATGTAGGTTTTTAGGGTTTAGGGATTTGGGTTTTTTAGGGTTTTATAGGTTTAGGGTTTAGGGCTTAGGGTTTTTGTTGTGTTTGTTAGGGTTAAGCATATACGATTTAGGGCTTAATAGAGTTTAGAGCGTAGGGTTTTTTTGGTTTAGGGTTATTTGGGTTATTTTTAGGGGTTTTAAGGGTTAAGTGTTTCTTAGGGTTTTTTAAGGTTTAGGGTTTAGGGCTTAGTTTTTTTTTGTGTTTTTAGGTTTAGGGTTTACAGATTTTTAGGATTTAGGGTATAGAGCTTAGGGTTTTGTAGGGGTTTTATATGGTTTTTAGGGTTTATTCTCGGGTTTATAGGATTTAGGGATTTTCAAGGCTTAGGGTTTAAAGTTTCTTAGGTTTTTTAGGTTTAGGGTTTTATCTAGATTTTTAGGGTTTAGGGCCGCTTTGGGTTTTTAAGGTAATGTTTTTTTACGGTTTTATAGGCTTAGGGTTTAGGTCTTAGGGTTTTTTGTGTTTTTTAGGGTTTAGCATTTACAATTTAGGGCTATATAGGGTTTAGAGTTTAGAATTTTTTAGGTTTAGGGTTTTTTTTGGGTTTTTTAGGATCTTTAAGGGTTAAGTGTTTCTAAGAGTATTTTTAGGGTTTATGGTTTAGGGATTAAGTTTTTTTTTTTAGTTTTTAAGGTTAAGGGATTTATGTTAAGGGTTTTATCTATGTTTTAGGGATTAGGGCTTTGGGTTTTTTAGAGTAAGGTTTTTTTGGGTTTTATAGGTTTAGCGTTTAGGGCTTAGGGTTTTTTTTGTGCTTTTTAGGGTTTAGCATATACGATTTGGTGCTTTATAGGGATTAGAGCTTAGTGTTGTTTTAGGTTTAGGGGTTTTTGTGTTTTGAGGGTTTTTAAGGGTTAAGTTTTTCTTATGGTTTTTTAGGGTTTAGGGTTTAGGGATTAGGGTATTTTTTTTGTATTTTTTATGTTTTGGGTTTATGGATTTTAAGATTTAGGGTTTAGAGATTAGGGTTTTGTAGGAGTTTTAAATGGTATTAGAGTTTATTTAAGTGTTTATAGGATTTAGGGTTTCTTAAGGTTTAGGGATTAAGGTTCTTTTTGTGTTTTTTAGGGTTTAGCATATATTATTTAGGGCTTTATAGGGTTTAGAGCCTAGTGTTTTTTTGGTTTTGGAGTTTTTGGGTATTTAGGGTTTATCTGGGTTAAGTGTTTCTTGTGATATTTTAGGGTTTATGGTTTAAGGCTTAGGGTTTTTTTTTTTTTTTTTAGGTTTAATGTTTATGGATTTTTAGGATTTAGGGTTGAGAGCTTAGGTTTTATAGGGGTTTTATATGGTTTTTGGGGTTTATTTTAGGGTTTAAAGGATTTACAGTTTCTTAAGGTCTGGGGTTTTCTTAGGGTTTTAGGTTTAGAATTTAGGGTTTTAGGTTAGGATTTAGGGTTTTAGGTTAGGATTTAGGATTTAGGGCTTAGTGTTTTATTAGGTTAAGGGTTTTGTATAGGTTTTTAGGGTTTAGGGCTTTGGGGTTTTTAGGTTATGGTTTTTTAGGTTTTCATAGGTTTAGGGTTTAGGGCATAGGTTTGTTTTTGTGTTTTTAAGGGTTAAGCATATATGATTTAGGGCTTAATAGTGTTTAGAGCGTAGAGTTTTTTAGGTTTAGTGGCCTTTGGTTTTTTTTAGGGTTTTCAAGGGTTGAATGTTTCTTAGGGTTTTTTAAGGTTTAGAGTTTCGGGCTTAGGGTTTTTTGTCTTTTTAGGTTTAGGGTTTATGGATTCTTAGGATTTAGGGTATAGAGCTTAGGGTTTTGTATGAGTTTTATATGGTTTTAGGGTTTATTTTTGGGTTTATAGGATTTAGGGTTTAGGTTTTCTTAGGGTTTTAGATTAGGATTTAAGGTTTAGGGCTTAAGGTCTTTAAAGGTCTAGGGTTCTAATGTAAGGCTTTTATCTAGATTTTTAGGGTTTAGGGCTTTGGGTTTTTTAGGGTTTTTTAGGTTTAGGCTTTAGGGCTTAGGGTTTTTTTTGTGCTTTTTAGGGTTTAACATAAACGATTTAGGGTTTAATAGGGCTTAGAGTTTAGAGTTTTTTTTAGGTTTAGGGGTTTTCGGGTTTTTAGGCTTTTTTTAGGGATTTTAAGGGTTAATCGTTTTATAAGGTTTTTTAGGGTTTAAGGTTTAGGGCTTAGGGTTTTTTTAGGGATTTTTAGGTTATGGTTTATTAGGGTTTTATAGGTTTAGTGTTTAGGAACCCTAAACCTAAAAAAACCTATGCCCTAAACCTTAACCTAAAACCCTAAATCGACCTAAAACCCTAAGAAACCTTGAATCTTAAGAAACCCTAAAATAAATCCTAAAACCATTTAAAACTCCTACAAACCCCTAAGCTATAAACCCTAAATCTTAAAAATCCGTAAATCTCAAACCTAATAAATACAAAAAAAACCCTAAACCCTAAAAAACCCTAAGAAACACTTAACACTTAAAAACTCTAAAAACCCCCCAAAACCCCTTAATTTAAAAAACTCTAAACTCTAAACCCTTTAAAGCCCTAAATCGGATAGGCTAAACCCTAAAAAACACAAATAAAAAAACTAAGCCAATAAAACCTAAAAAACCCAAAGCCCTAAACCCTAAAAACCTAGATAAAACACTTAACTTAAAACCCTAAACCTAAAAAAGTCCTAAGTCCTTACCCTAAACCCTAAATCCTAAACATAAAACCCTAAGAAACCCTAAACCTTAAGAAGCCCTAAATCCTATAAACCCTAAAATAAACCCTAAAAACCATTTAAAACCCCTACAAAACCTTAAGCTCTAAACCATAAATCCTAAAAAGTCTTAAACCCTAAACCTAAAAAACATAAAAACACACTAAACCCTAAGCCATAAAAAACCCAAAAACCCCTTAACCTAAAAGTCTCTAACCTTTAAACCCTATAAAGCCGTAAATCGTTTACTATAAACCCTAAAAACCATTTTTAAAAAAACACAAACCCCGAAACGTAAATCTATAAAAACCTAAAAAACCTTAATCTAAAAAATTCAAAGCCCTAAACCCTAAAAACGTAGATAAAACCCTTAACCTAAAACCTTAAACCTAAAAAAACCCTAATCCCTAACCCCGAACCCTAACCTAAAACTTTAAATTCTAAATCTAAAACCCTAAGAAACCCTAAACCTTATGAAACCTTAAATACAATAAACCCTAAAATAAACCCATTTAAAACCCCATCAAGACTCTAAGCTCTAAACCCGAAATCATAAAAAATTGTAAACCTTATACCTAAAAAACACAAAAAAACCCTAAGCCCTAAGCCCTAAACCCTAAAAAACTCTAAAAAACACCTAACCCTTAAAACCCCAAAAACCCCTACACCTAGAACCCAAAACAATATATGCTAAAGCCAAAAAACATAAAAAAAAAACATAATCCCTAAACCCTAAAAAACATTAAACTATAAAACACAAATCCCTAAACCCTAAAACCTATATATAACCCTTAACCTAAACCATAAACCGAAAAAAATCTTAAGCCCTAAACCGTAAACCCTAACCTAAAACCCCAAGAAAACCTAAACCCTAAACCTTAAAAAACCCTAAATCCTACAAATCCTAAAATAAACGCTAAAACCCCTAAAAAACCCTAAGCTCTAAACCCTAAATCCTAAAAATCTTTAAACCCTAAACCTCAAAAACACAAAAAACCCTAAGCCGTAAATCCTAAACCCTAAGAAACACTTAACCCTTTAAACACTAAAAAACCCAAAAAACCCTAAAGCGAAAAAAAAACTCTAAGCTTTAAACCTATGAAGCCCTAAATCGTATATGCTAAACCCTAAATAACCAAACAAAACCTTAAGCCCTAAACCCAAAAACCTATACAACCCTAAAGACCCTTACTATAAAACCCAATGTCGTAAACCCTTAAAACCTACATAAAACCCTTAAACTTAAAAAACCCTGAACCCTAATCTAAAACACTAAATTCTAAACCTAAAACCCTAAGATAACCTAAACCCTAAACCTTAAGAAATCCTGAATCCTATAAACCCTAAAATAAACCCTAAAAATCATTTACAACCCATACAAAACCCTAAGCGATAAACCTTAAATCCTAAAAATCCATAAACCCTAAATCTAAAAAACACAAAAAAAAATCTTAAACCCTAAACCCTAAAAAACCTTAAGAAACACTTAACCCTTAAAAACCCCTAAACCTAAAAACCTCTAAGCTCTAAACCCTATAAAGCCCTAAATCATATATACTTAACCGTAAAAAACACAAAAAAGACCCTAAGCCCTAAACTCTAAACCTATAAAACCCTAAAAAACCTTAACCTAAAAATCCCAGAGCCCTAAACCCTAGAAACCTTTATAAAACCCTTAACCTATTAAACCCCTAACCCCTAAACCATAAACCCTCACCTAAAACTTTAAATTCTAAACCTAAAATCTTAAGATAACCTAAACTCTAAACCTTAAGGAACTCTAAATCATATGAATTCTAAAATAAACCCTAAAAACCATTCAAAACCCCTACAAAATCCCTACAAAATCCTAAACTCTAAACCCTAAATCCTAAAAATATAGTTAAGGCCTGGGGGTGTAGCTAAGCCCCTGACCCCTCCAAGGGTCGTTAAAATAAAAAAAATAAAATAAAAATCCTAAAAATATGTAAACCCTAAACCTAAAAAACACAAAAAAAAAACTTAAGCCTAAAACCCTAAACCCTAAAAAGCCCTAAAAAATACCTAAAAATTAAAATCCCAAAAACCCCCAAACCTAAAAAACTATAAGCTCTAAACCCTATAAAGTCCTAAATCGTTTATGCTAAACACAAAAAAACACTAAGCCCAAAACCTAAACCTAAAAAATACTAAAGAACCTTAACCCAAAAAATCAAAAGCCCTAAAACCTAAAAACCAAGATAAAACCCTTAACCTAAAACCCCGAACCTAAAAAATCCATATGCCCTAAACCCTAAACCCTAACCTAAAACCCTAAGAAACCATAAACCCTAAACCTTAAGAAACCTAAATCCTATAAACCTTATAATAAACCCTAAAAACCATTTAAAACTTCTAGAAAACACTAAGCTCTAAACCCTAAATCTTAAAAATCCGTAAACCCTAAACCTGGAAAACACAAAAAAAACTTAAACCCTAAAAAACCCTAAGAAACACTTAACTCTTAAAAACCCTAAAATACACAAAATCCCCTAAACCTAAAAAACTCTAAGCTCTAAACCCTATAAAACCCTAAATCATATATGCTAGTCCCTAAAACATACAAAAAAAATACACTAAGCCCTAAACCGTAAACCTATAAAATACTAAAAAACCTTAACCCAAAAAACCCAAAGCCCTAAGCCCCAAAACGTAGATAAATCCCTTAGCCTAAAATCGTAAACCAAAAAACACCTAAGCCCTAAAATCTAAATCCTAACCTAAAACCATAAGAAACCCTAAACCCCAAACCTTAAGAAACTCTAAAATAAACCCTAAAAACCATTTGAAACCTTTAAAAAAAACCTAAACTCTAAACCCTAAATCCCAAATATCCATAAACCCTACACCTAAAAACCACAAAAAAAGCCCTAAGTCTTAACCCTAAACCCTAAAAAACCATAAGAAACACTTAACCTTTAAAACCCCTAAAAACACAAAAACCCCTAAACCTAAAAAACTCTTAGCTCTAGACCCTATCAAGCCCTCATGTATATGCTAAACCCTAAAAAATACAAAAAAAAAACTCTAATCCCTAAACCCTAAACCTATAAAATACTAAAAAACCTTAACCCAAAAACCCAAAGCCCTACAAACTAAAATCCTAGATAAAACCCTTAACCTAAAACACTAAACCTAAAAAACCCAAAGTCCTAAACCCTAAACCCTAACCTAAAACCCAAAATCCTAAACCTAAAATCCTAAGAAACCCTAAACCCTAAATCTTAAGAAGACCTAAATCCAATAAACCCTAAAATAAACCCTAAAAACCATTTAAAACCCCCTAAAAACACTAAGCTCTAAACCCTAAATCCTAAAAATCTGTAAACCCTAAACATAAAAAAAAAACACAAAAAAAAACACCTTAAGCCCTAAACCCTAAACCCTAAAAAACCCTTAGAAACACTTAACCCTTAAATACTCTAATAAAACCCTAAAACCCCTAAACCTAAAAAATCTAGGATCTAAACCCTATAAAGCCCCAAATCGTATATGCTAAACACTAAAAACCACACAAAAAAAAAAACCTAAGGCCTAAACCCACAATCTATTAAACCCTTAGAAACCCGAACCCAAAAAATCCAAAGCCCTAAACTCTAAAACCCTAGATAAAACCCCTAACCTAAAAAAACCCTAAGCACTAAACCCTAAATCCTAAACCCTAACCTAAAACCCTAAATCGTAAACCTAAAACCCGAAGAAACCCTAAACCTCAAGAAACCCTAAATCATATAAACCCTAATATAAAACCTAAAACCCATTTAAAACACCTGCCAAACCCTACACTAAAAACCCTAAATCCTAAAAAACAGTAACCCTAAATCTAAAAAAATAGAAAAAAATCCTAAGCCCTTAACAAAAAACCCCCAAAAAACCAAAGAAACACTTAACCCTTTGAAACCCTAAAAACCCATAAACCTAAAAAACTCTAACCTCTAAACCCTATTAAGCCCTAAATCCTATATGATAAACCCTAACGAACAAAAAAAAACTTTAAGCCCTAAATCCTAAACCTATAAAACCCTAAAAAACCTAAAACCCTTACCCTAATAACCTATATAAAACCCTTACCCTAAAACTCTAGACCTTAAAAAACCCTAAGCCCTAACCATAAAACCTAACCGAAAACCCTAAATCCTAAACCTAAAACCCTAAGAAACACTAAACCCTAAACCTTAAGAAACCCTAAATCCTATAAACCCTAAAAACCATATAAAACCCCTACAAAACCCTAAGCTCTATACCATAAATACTAAAAATCCGCAATCCCTAAACCTAAAAAGGACCAAAAAAACCCTAAGCCCTAAACCCTAAACCTTAAGAAACACCTAACCATTAAAAACCCTAAAACCTCAAAAAATCCTAAACAAGAAAAAACATGAAGCTCTAATCCCTAAACCCTAAAAAAAACCGTACGAAACACTAAACTCTTATAACCCCTAAAAACACAAAAACCCCTAAACCTAAAAAACCCTAAGAACACTAAACCCTTATAAACCCTAAAAAACACAAAAACCCCTAAACCTAAAAAACATTAAGCTCTAATGATAAACCCTAAAAAGCAAAAACAAACACTAAGCCCTAAACCCTAAACCTATAAAACCCTAAAACCCCTAATCTAAAAACACCATAGTCCTAAACCCTAAAAACCTAGATATAACCCTTAACCTAAAACACTAAATCCTAAATATAAAACCCTAAGAAACCCTAAATCCTATAAACCCTAAAAAAAACATTCAAAACCCCTACGAAACCCTAAGCTCTAAACCCAAAATCCTAAAAATCTGTAAACTCTAAACCTACAAAACACAAAAAATAAACTTTAAGCCCTAAACCCTAAAAAACCCGAAGAAACACTTAACCCTTAAAAGTCCTAAAAAAAGCCAAAAACCGCTAAACATAAAAAACTCTAAGCGCTAAACCCTAAAAAGCCCCAAATTGTATATGATAAACCCTAAAAAACACACAAAAAAACCCTAAACCTATAAAAACACCATAACCTAAAAAACCCATAGCCCTAAACCTAAAACCAAAGATAAAATCCTTAACCTAAAAAAACTCTAACCCCTAAACCTTAAACCCTAACCTAAATCATAAAAATCTGTAACCCTAAATCTAAAAACCAGAAGAAAAAAAACCCTAAGCCATAGACCCTAAACCCTAAAAAACCCTAACAAACACTTACCTCTTAAAAACCATAAAAACACAACACCCCTAAACCTAAAACATTCTAAGCTCTAAACCCTTTAAATACCTAAATGTTTATGCTAAATCCTAAAAAACACAAAACACCCTAAGCCCTAAACCCTAAACCTATAAAACCCTTATAAACATTAACTTAAAAACCCTAAACCTAGATAAAACACTCAACCTAAAAAATCCCTAAGCCCTAAACCCTAAAACCTGAAGAAACCCTAAATTCGATAAACCCTAAAAAAACCCGTAAATCCATTTTAAACCCCTACTAAGCTCTAAACCATAAATCCAAAGAATCAGTAAACCCTAAACCTAAAAGACACAAAAAAAAAACTAAGCCCTAACCCTAAGAAACACTTAACCCTTCAACACCCTAACAAACCCAAAAACCCCTAAACAAAAAAAACTGTCAGCTCTAAACCCTATAAGGCCCTAAATCGTATATGCTAAACCATAAAACACAAAAAGACCCTAAGCCCTAATCCCTAAACCTATCAAACCCTAAACAACCATAATCTAAAAAACCCAATGCCCTAAACCCTAAAAACCTAGATAAAAACCCTTAACCTAAAATCCTAAGCCTAAAACCCTAAACCCTAACCTAAAACCCTAAATTGTAACCCTAAAACCCAAAGAAACCCTTAATCCTATAAACCCTAAAATAAATAATAAAACCATTTAAAACCCCTACAATACCCTAAGTTCTAAACCCTAAATCCTAAAGATCCATAAACCTCAAACCTAAAAAACACAAAAAACCCTAAATCTCAAGCCCTAAATTCATAAATAACCCTAAAAAACACTTAACCATTAAAAACTTTTAAAAACCCAAAATTCCCTTAACCTAAAAAACTATAAGCTCAAAACACTATAAAGCCCTGAATCGTATAGGCTAAACCCTAAACAACACGAAAAAACCGTAAACCCTAAACTCTAAACCCTAAACCAATAAAACCCTAAAAACCATAACAAAAAACCCCAAAGCCCTAAACCCTAAAAACCTATATAAAAAACATAACCTTAAACCCTAAACATAAAAAAACCCTAAGCCCTTAACCCGAAACCCTAACCTAAAACCATAAATCCTAAACATAAAACCCTAAAAAACCCTAAACCTGAAGAAACCCTAAATCCTATAAAGCCTAAAATAAGCCCTAAAAACCGTTTAAAACCCCTACAAATCCCTAAGCTCTAAACCCTAAATCCTAAACCTAAGCCCTAAAAAACCCTAAGAAACACTTAACCCTTAAAATCCCTAAAAACCCCCAAAAATCCCTAAACCTAAAAAACTCCAATGTCGAAACCTTATTAAGACCTAAATCGTATATGCTAAAACCCTAAAACACTATGAAAAAAACCCTAAGTCCTAAACCTTAAACCTATAAAACCCTAAAAAACCTAAACCTAGAAAATACAAAGCCCTAAACCCTAAAAATCTAGATAAATTCCTTAACCTAAAACCCTAGAACTTAAAAAATCGTAAATCTAAACCTTAAACCCTAACCTAAAACGCTAAATCCTAAACTTAAAACCCTATGAAATACTAATCCCTAAACCTTAATGAACCCTAAATCCTATAAACCCTAAAATAAATCCTAAAAGCATTAAAAAACCCTATAAAACCCTAAACTCTAAACTTTAAATCCTAAAAATCTGTAATCCTAGCCCAAAAAAACACAAACAAACCCTAAGCCCTAAAACCCTAAACCCTAAAAAACCCTAAGAAACACTTAACCATTAAAAACCCTAAAAAACCCAAATACCCTAAACCTAAAAAACTCTAAGCTCTAAACACTATATAGCACTAAATCTTATATGCTAAACCTTAAAAAACACAAAATAACCCTTAGGCTGATATCCTAAAAAACCTTAACACAAAAAACCCAAAGCCCTAAAAACATATGTAGAACCCTAAACCATAACCTAAAACCAAAAATCCTAAATCTTAAACCCTAAGAAACCCTAAACCCTAAACCTTAAGAAACCCTAAAACCCATATAAAAACCCCAACAAAACCTTATCTCTAAACCTAAATCCTAAAAATCAGTAAAACCTAAACCTAAAAACACACAAAAATAACCCTAAACCCTAAACCCTAAAAAACACTTGACCCTTAAAAACCCTAAAAACCTAAAAAACTCTAAGCTCTAAACACTATTAAACCCTAAATTTTATATGCTAAACCCTAAAAACACAAAAAACACATTAAGCCCTAAACCCTAAACCCATAAAACCCTATAAAACCTAAACATAAAGACTCAAAGCCATAAATCATAGAAACCTAGATAAAACCCTAAGCCTAAAACCCTAGACCTAAAAAACTCCTAAGCCCTAAACAAAAAATCGGAACCTAAAACTTGAAGTCATAAACCTAAAACATAAACCCTAAACCCTAAACCTTGAGAAATCGTAAATACAATAAACCCTAAAAAAACCTAAGAAACACTTAACCCTTAAAAACCAAAAAAAAACCCTGAACCTAAAAAAAACTTTAAGCTCTAAACCCTATAAAGCCCTATATCGTATAGGCTAAACCCTAAAAAACACAAAAAAAAAAAAAAAAAA
>JAJOOH010013994.1:0-46749 GCA_029582605.1 Solanum gracilifrons | reverse complement strand
TTCAATTTCATGGGTCTTCAATAATTAAGGTATGGTGACTCTTGATCCTTGAATAACCTCTCATTCAAGGAGTTCTATCAAAGATTTTCAAAAGTGATTCAAAGACCAAAATTCCCAATTTTCAATCTAAACATGGGTTCCTTGTCAAACGATTTTCTAAATCATTCTATTGATGAATTAATGTGGAATTAATGTTTTTCAGACAATTTTCAAAGGAATTCTTGAAGAACCCATGATCCCCAAATTCTCAAAATTGGCCTATGATGTGGGTCTTTGTGAATATGATCTCTATTGGTGAAATTATGTTTAGATTAGATTGTATTGATATTTTTTATGATTATCTATACTTATTCATGTTGAATTATTGGTATATTGATGAGTTGAGGATTATGGCCTTATAAGGAAAGTTATGGGTTGATCCCTTTGTTTATGGAATTGTACTTAGACTATGCTTATGATATTGAATTACATTGTTGATTCCTATTACTATCTATGTCAATTGATTATGAATTGTTGAGGATTGATCCATGGTGATCATGGCTTGGAGAATTGGTAAGTTGACCTAACTTCTAGTCTATAGTATGAGAATTGATGTTGTGAGTTTTGATCCACTTATGGTGGAGGTGTTTACTTCTTGTCTATCTATGAATGTTGAGATCATGGCCTTGAAGGCAGTAGATGTGAAGTGAATTGATGATTATGATGCCTATGTTTATGAAGTTATTCTATGAAGGTTATGTATGAAATCCTCAATGCTAGCATGATGTTTAAAGTGTGTTGATGATGAGTATAATGTGAATGATAATGTTAGGGATACGGTTTGGTCTACATGATTGATTAAGTTAGGTACTATTGTGGAATGACCCCTACCTATATGACCCCTATATGACTGTTTGATCATATACATGTTAGGAGTACCTATTCAATGATTGAATGTGTCCTTGTCTCCTATGATGAAGTGTGGGTGTGTGGTCTAGAATCCGTAAAGGTTTTATATGTGAATTGCTCATGAATTGGGGACATTGTGAATGTGTTATGATCCCTTTAAGAGAAGCACACTCAATATCAATGTTGTTGCTATTATATCACTATGAGGACCAATATGCGCACACACACTCTACATGTATAGCTATGAATATGATGTGTTATGGTGTCTATTGAAAGGTTAACTCTTATATGCACCTTTACATTTTATTATGCATGCAAAGTGTATGATTAGCAAGGTATGAATATGTGTTGTATAAAGGTGTTTATGTGAAAGGCTTTCTCACATATGTACACACACACATGAATGAATGAATAAAGTTTATGATAATCTATTGAAAGTGAGTCTCTTGAAAGGTTTCCTCAATTGTACTCTAAACTAGACTATGTTATGAATATGGTATGATTATGTGAAAGGTCATTCTCACATAATGTAGGTTCTATGATGAAAGGTCATTCTCACATAATGTAGGTTCTATGATGAAAGGTCATTCGCAACTTAGAAACCTTTGAGCTATATGATATGAGGGATTAAGTCCCTAAAGCCTATTTTATGAACTAATGTTAAATAAAGGCTTAAAGATGTTTAAAAAGGCAGTTGGAACTTAGCACCGAGTGAACATGAAAAATGAGAGTGGGGGCTTCACGTTTAGCAAGTCCGGCTTCCCACAAGAGAGCCTTCACGTTTAGCAAGTCCGGGTTCCCAACATAGATGTTGTCTAATCAGATGGAAACCTCCACGCTTAGTAAGTCAAGGTTTTCTAGTAGCAATCTCCCTGTTGCATAACTACGTGCCCCCATAGGTATTAGCTTAGTGAATCCACTAGATAGCTATTATGTATGTAGGTCCTACATTGGCAAGTAGTACCCTCTCTTTTCGGTGTGGAAGTAGAACACCGGATTCCATATAGCTCACATGGTTTATGTCGGTTATGGCAATGTCTTCCGAAAGTTAAGAAATGAACTAAGATAAGAATATGAACTCTAGTCATGATTTCTTGAAGAGTTACTTAGTGTAGGTAGGACTATGGACCCTACTTATGCATTGCACAAGTGTACTCTAAAAGAGGTTATGATTAGGCTCTTTATGTAATGAAGACTATGGTCTATGTATGTTAATATGAAAGCATGTTAAGGTTGACTTTACTTATGTCAAGACATGAAGTATGATTATGCATGTGAATTACACTTATGACTTCTTAATAGGTTTGCTTAGTATATATGGGGGGTATGGGACTCCATGTGTACATTGCACAAGTGAGCTTGTGAAGGGGTTGTGAGGGTGGTTTACCTATGATATGAACTAAATGAGTTATGACTAATGATGTAGTAAATGAATGAGTCCTTATATGATGTTATGAAGTATGTTGGCCTTATGTCTAATGTTAAATGAAGATGTTATGACTTGTTGAATATGATGTGCCTAGTCTATGGTGGCTTCCTAGAAACACTTGATGGGAGTAGTATTATGGGATGCTACTTGCACATTGCACTAGTGTGACTTTGGGGTTGTCTTAGGTGAGGGTTCCTATGTGAAGACTATGTCTTATGGTGTGCTTATGACTCTATGAATATATGTGGTTGGATTGATGTAGGCTATATGTAAGTTCACCTTTGGTAACCTTAAGGCAATACATTGCACCAAGTATTCCCTAAGGGTTGCTTGAGGAAAGGAGTTAAGATAAAGAGGAAGGTAATGTATAGTATGCATTGAATGTGCCTAAAATGTTATAAGTGTCTCTAGGTGCTATTATGAATGGTTTCCATGTGTATGATGATGTATGTGGTTTATATTGTTCCTATTGTGCTAAATGTTCTTGAAGTTTCTCTAAAAAGGCATGATGCATAGTTTCCAACTAAATGTCCTTTTAAGAGCATGTTTTGCATGGTTATCATACTTAGTGCATTCTTGTACTAACACCATTCTTCTTCATCTTTTACACCAAGTGTAGGTGATGGTGACTAAAGGGTCTTCCTAGAAGTGATGAGCTTGACTTACTATTCCCAAGTTCGGGTGTGTCCTTAAAAATTCAAGGACTTTATGTTAAAGAGTTTCCTTAAGTTCTATGTACAAGATAGTAGTTTCTTTTGTATTGTAAGAGCTGTGTCCCTCTTGTGTTGTAGTCATATTTTAAGATGGCTACCTTGAGACGTAGTACTCCGATTTTGTATTAAAGGTTTAAATGAGGTGACTTTTAAATCTTGTGTTATATTATGAAATTGTTTTAAATTTTTCGCTATTTTTCTATGATAAATGCTATGACGAATGCTAAGGGCTTGTATAAGACCTCTGAGAGGTCGAATACACCGGTAACGACTAGGGGGTGCTCTCGGGTCGTTATAGTTGAAGACTTCGTGAGTCCTCATACTCCGAGGACGATGTCACCTTTATTGCTTTCTTATGTATTTATGTTTTAGATGTTGTATGTGGTGCACGGGTTAGGTCCCAACCACTTCCTTTGATGCTGTAGAAAGGATTGTCAAGACTATGTTAGACTTTTGCTTTAGTCTCAAACGTTCCCCTTTATATGATATTTTTTTACATTTGTCTATTATATTGTATTGAATGTATGTCAAGTGGCTTATAAAGGGTCTTATGGGGTCTTGTACGCCATGTCACGTCTAGGGTGTACTTTGGGTCGTGACACTTTTATCTAAATGTTATCCTAACCTTCCCTAAGCCTACATTACAAGGATGATAAAAATTCTTTGTGATCTCCGACATAATGCTTTTGAGCCAATGATGATTAAAAATATTGGCACGCCTATGATGAGGTATTTATGTTCATGAGATATTCTTTGTGAGTGTGAGTGTGAGTGTTTGTGCTTTTGTCCCTTGTCTTGTTAATAATTATGTGAGTAATTTTAGGATATCTTCTTTCTTGTGAGGGCACGTAAATTTAGATAGTGGTGATTTTGAAAAGTCCTAAATGAATCAAATGAGTATGTGAAGGAACTAATGATTTTAAGTAACTTCTTTAGATTTAGTTGTTGTCACTTGATTATTCATGGTTCTTCAAAACGTGATATGAGAATGAGGGGAGTTATTTTTGTGATATTTTGCATGTGGTGACAATTTGATAGTACTAACTGAACTCATGTTCTTTGTGCTTAAGGGATGATTGGTGTGCTTGAATTGAATAAGTTCTTGATGTTGCTTGCTTGAGGAAAAAACAACGATTTAAGTTTGGGATGTTGCTAAGTCGGTATTTTTACCAATTTATCTTGTCTTTAAAGCTTATTTTTTTGACTTGTTTCAGCAAGAATAGGTGCATTTGGTGTTGTTTTCCTTATGTTTGCATAAAAATAAAGTGAAGGGTTGATTGAGAAGATAATTGAATAAACCAAGTGAAATTGAGGCAAAAAAAAGACAAAAAGTTCAAATTTGACACTGACATGATTTAAGGCATCGTGATCGCATGGTCAAAGGGTCACGATCGCATGGTCAAAGGGTCGTAATCGTGGTCGACTGAGAACCCACGCATCGTGATTGCATGGTTAATAGTCGCGATCACAAGATATAGACTTGTTATCCATCGTGAACGTGAAGAGCAACTGACAGACGTCTAGGCAGAAGTAGAAATTCACCATTTTGATCCCAAAATCCTATTTTATACCCACGCACAACCATTGTGCATATTTGATAGTCTTAGATTGGGTTTTAGGCTTGGATGATAAGATTCTCACAATGCACGTTTTGGATTGAAGATTGAATACTCCATTGTAATAATTTTCACTCTTTCTTTATTTTGTTGCTTGACTTGTTGGTGTAATTTATCATTAGAACTTGTGTGTTATTTATGTTAATAGACATCTTTAGCTTTTGTATTTAATTGAATGTTTCTCATTTCTGAAATGAGTATTTGATTATCTAATCAATTTCATGTTTTACATGTTTTCCTATGGATTTGATCACTCCTTGGACTTTCTCATTTACTTTGATTGAGCTTCGAAGGGTCAATTGAGGTTGGGAAAGGTTGATTAATGCATAATTTGAGGTGTAACACCTGATACTTCGAATTATAGCAAGAAATAGTGAATCCATGTCATGCCTATAATTGGAGTGATTGTGTTGCTACTCATTGGCGGATGTATGTTATATGTTATGGGTGATTAAGCTCCCATTGCTCTTTATAATAAACACTATTATTTGTCTATAATATCCAATCACTTATTCAAATATATTAATTAAGCACCTATTCTATAAATCAATTTTCTAATTAAAAATAATTGATCACCCATGATATAAAGTTTCGGGATCCACCATTATTGCTACTTAGCTAGGTTTGATAGAACTAGTAGTAGGTGGATATATAAGTTTCAATGGCATATATGATTTTACCCATGAATGAGTTTGCATGATATTAAGGTACAATGAATCTTGTGATTGCTAATTATCTCCCCATTACCTATTTACCTTTAATTCTTTGCTTGAGAAAACCTTTCCCCTATCTTTGATTGTTACTAAAATGATCTCTATATTATAATTATGCAATTTTTGTTTCGATTCATACTTGTATCTTATAATTCTTTATCTTTCAATTGTCGACGCCTTGTTCCTTGTGGGATTCGACACCGGCCTCATAAGTTAGGTTATTATATTGCTAGTGACCGCTTACACTTTGATTCCTATGACAGGTAATTGAGAGTTATCAAGCATAGAACCTAAGATCTTCAAGTTTGTGAAGCTTGATGTTATAATTTTGTTACAAGATGGCAAGACTTACCAAATAAAATGTTGCAGGAAGAAGTCCCAATTGGTGTTTTTAAGATGTTCTGTACGAACATAGTGCATCACCAAGCTTCACATACCAATCCCTTCTTTGTGCATTCAAAGTCTTTTCCAGAATCTGCTTCCATTCTCTGTTTGACTCCTATACTTGGAAATTTTCATATGGGTGGTATATTGTAGCAACCTTGTATCAAATCTCATACATAGCAAACAAATGTTTAACCCAATGATTAATGAAGTGTGACCCTCCATCACCGATATTAGCTCTTGGAGTTCCAAACCTAGTGAATATGTGTTTCTTAAACCTTCTTTGGATGGTTGCTACTTGTTGTATTGTATTGTATTATTAGTTTAAATAAAATGTTTGTTTTGATTGTTACTTAAATTTTACTGTATCATAACGTTTCAATCAATCGTTAGGTCACAACGAAAAGACCCATTTTATATAACAACCGATTTGGTATGATCACGTTATTACGTTAATATTTTCTTCTTATTTTATCTTTATTTATTATTGAATAAATATATTTCATCTTCTATCATACTTTTTCATAATAGCTCTACCCCGTACCCTACTTTTCTTGTAGGTTTATCACTCAAATTATGGATGTGCGACATTATGTAATGACTGAGAATGGTACAATTTATCCAAATATTGTATTCATTAAACAATACAGTATGATACAATAAAATACAATACAATATGATAAAATACGTAACAACCATCCAAACAAAGTGTTAATGAACTTTATTGGAACGTTCAAATCATTGATGGGAAGAGCTACAACCTCAACCTACTTAGACACATAATCGACTTCCAATAGAATGTACTGGATTCCATTAGACGGTGGGAAGGGCCTCATAAAATTGATTCCCCATACGTCGAATATTTCAACCTCTAGAATGTTGTTCAACGGCATCTCATATCTTCTCTAAATGGTCCACATCCTCTTGCATTGGTCAAATTCCTTCACATAGTACGTGGAATCTTTGAATAAAGTCAACCAAAAGAATATAGATTGCAAAATTTTATGGGCAGTGCACCCACCTCCCTGATGACCTCAATAAGGTGATGAGTGGCAACTATCTAGCTCCTGCTTAACTTCATTCTCCGGAATATATCCCCTTCCCATTTTGTCTGCACCTTGCTTGAAGAGGAATGACTCACCCCATATGTAAAATCGAGCACCATGGATCAACTTCTTATTTTGTTGAGTGGTTGGTCCAGGTGGAAACACTCTGCTTACCAACAAGTTAACAATATCACTGTACCAGGGAAATTGAGTGATATCCATCAACTGCTCATTGGAAAACTCATCACGAATTCGTCCTTCAGTGCTTTAAATTTGATATGCCCAAATTACACCTCCCAAAAGAAGTATAAGCGGTTGTTGTCAAATAAAGAACCTAACTTTTAGGTTAGGGTCGATCCCATGAGGAATATGGTTCAAACTTAGGCTAACTTACGATTATCTATGTTTAGTCAACTGATTTCCAAGAAAAGTAACAACAGGGGTTTTTTGAATAAAATAACAGTTTGTTGATTTGTATCACTATAGTTTGAGATATCAATATGAGATGAAAATTAGGGCATACTTGTATACCACAAGCTATTAACGCAGTATTCCTAATAATAGTAACTCTATCCTAGTGCTAGCATGAAAGGTTGATAAGTTATATATCTTGAAGTGATTGGTCCTCCAAATAGGGCATTTAATCATACAACTTGGTCCATCTACGGGTGTGTGCTTTACTAACCCTTACCTTTAACCCTGAATTAGCCCTCACATCAGTTGATTAAGGTCAGGTTATTAGATAGTGGCTAAACTCAACTAAATCTCTGTTGTTCAATCCTTTTCTCGTTCACTACTTACTTGGTCCGGCAGGTAGGAATGAGACTAGTTCTAACGTTGTACACCACTAGAAATCATTCTAAATTAAAGGATTAACAATACATGCATACACTATTCTAGAATTACTTATTTATTATTCGTACATTGTTAATTGTGCATGGTTCCCACAACCCTAGTTGTGGATTTAGATACTCATGCTTGAGAATTCACAATTCATATTAGGGTTAATACGATAAATTATGAACTTACAATTAGAATAGATGAAAACCAAAATCTTGAATTGAAAATCAAAAGCAAATTACATAAACGAGCTTCAAGAATTAAATTGCAAAAATATTTGCAAAGTAATTCCAAATGCTCAAATCAATAGTCTCCAAAAGGGTCTAACCTTTAAAAACGTAAATTACAACTTATATTTATAGTACTCAAGTCCTAATCGAAGTAGGAAACGAAAATAAGGAAAATCCGATTTTGGCAGTTTCGACCAATAGTGGCCAACGACGGACCGTGGATCAGCTATTGGTCCGTGGGTGACCTCCGTGGTTCAGCAACTGGTGAAAATTCTTGGCCTTCTTATCGACAGTTACCACCTGCAGTTCGTAGTTCCAGTCACGATCCATTTTGCACATTCGTGGTTCAAGTACTAGAACTCATTTTTCGGAATCAAACGATGGCTCCCATTGATGGTCTTTCACTCAAGCTACGGGTCGTCCGTTGCCTCTGTGGTTCCACACTTAAGTTAGACTTCCTCGCACCACTGACCCACGGGTTCCACCTACGGCTCGTCAGCTGAGTGAAAGATCGTGGGTTGCCAATTTTTTGTAGTTTCAGCTCCTTTCAACGACAACTGCTTTAAATCGATTTCCTACAAAATGAGACCAAAAACCATCATATCTAATAACAACAATGCCTTAGACACACAAACTTCAAGTGAAATGCATCAAAAATACCATAAATTCATGGTACATCAACACCCTCAACTTAAAATTGTTGCATGTCCTCAAGCGACATACTAAACTCAAAATGGCACTCATGCAGAAGAAAACACACAAACTCAAGCAATCACACGACTTTTTTGTCAACTTTTTCACGTAGTGCAAATCCTCTCATTTAGACTCAATAAGCTAACTCATGTGGATCAAAACATGACATAGACAGACAAATAGACATCACTACATACACTTTCAACAATCACCAAGATATCAACTTTCCAACAATGTAACTAGTGTCGTTACCACATATAAATCCTTTTTCTCACACAAACTCTGAT
This sequence comes from Solanum gracilifrons, assembly GCA_029582605.1. Taxonomy (NCBI): domain Eukaryota; kingdom Viridiplantae; phylum Streptophyta; class Magnoliopsida; order Solanales; family Solanaceae; genus Solanum; species Solanum gracilifrons. The sequence goes on along the minus strand of JAJOOH010013994.1, from coordinate 37,910 downwards.
ATTTTAGCTTAAGGATTCGGTAAACACTCATGCTCAGAAGTGAATTCAAATATAGTTAGTGCTCAATGCCATATGCTTGCCCTTGTTTTCGCTGCATAGACTTTCCAGACTGGTCAAGTAGGATCACAATAGGGCTTTCTTAGCTTGTAACGTAGGCTCTGGGTCAGGTATGGTACATTTGAGTATTTTAATGGCTTTTCTGCCCTCCATGACATTACATTAGCTATTTTACCTCTTTCTACAACCAATTCTGACATCATTTTGTTTTCTTCTCTTTACCTTCACTTATTTTATCACAAATGTGACTTTAATTTATTTTTTATTCCTTTTTCTCCTTTTTTCTTTCTTATTCAGCATTATTATCACTCTATTGTTTCTTTTGGATTTACTCACACCTTTCACTCTCTTTTCCTTCTTCTACAAAAAACTCTTTTCATACCCTCTTATTTCAATTTCCTTCTTCATAGCCACCCTCAACTTATATATTTTGCATGAGTTGAGGTGCATGATGTCCTAGGCCGGAATAGGGCCAATATTAAGGTAACTTTTGAATTAGCCACCCTCAACTTAGGTTTGTTTCCTAAGTTAAGGTGCACAATGTCCAAAGAGGGACCAATGCGAAGATAGATATTTTTTAGAGAAGGTGAGTTAGGTGTATTGAAAGAACACTAGCAATAAAACCCCAAGGGAGAGTTATAAGTTGGGTTACTCAGACTTCACGCTACAACTCACTCCCCATTCACCCCACCCCAACGAAAAAATGGTGCAATCGCCCTCAATGAACAAAAAAATTAAAGACAAAGGGTGAAGCAAATATGTAACGCGTAACCACCGATGACCCATCAAGAGACGGGTGGGTCAAGTTTCCCTCAACACGCTGAATCATCAATGGTGACGCCCTTAGTAGCGCCCTCATCAATAGTGGGAACACCATCAGTAGTGCTCCTAGAATCAGATGCACCTATAGATGCCATCTCACGAGCTCTTCACTGCCGCAACTCCTCTTCAAAAGAGATTGTCTTTATGCTGCCTTAAACTGTTGCCTCTCTCTCTATTCCTAGTTCGTCGGGCCTCATCGGCATCTGGAGTATGATCAGTAGAGAAGGTGCGCTTCCCAGTCGCACGAGAAGGGTCAGGTGGTGGCATCACATCACCAAAAAATGCAGTCATCACCACATCATCTGCCTCAACTTTAGGTGTGGGCTCGGGGACATCCTCAGCAGCAGAAAAAAGGGCATCAACATCATACCGGAGCCTAGTCAACTCCATCTAGAAAGTAGTGAAATCAATAGTAGGCTTACCGCTCTCCAATTCTCTAGGCTCAAACACATCTAACCGTTTATGGACTGCCTGAATCTTTGCATCCATCATCCTCTCCATACAAGCCTCAGACCCCTCTATGGACCTTTCCATCCATGGTCTCATGTGCTGCAAAAGTGTGGCCATCTGGGTCTCCAATTTCTTGACTCGAAAGGGTAGTGGCTGGTGAAGAGCTAGCAACATGACTAGTGGAAGTGATGGGGGGAGCCTGTGCCTCTTATGTAGTGTCAAACATGGTAGTATCAACAACCTGATCAACCTCAATTTGCTCTACATCTCTGGCTAGATCAGCACCCAAAGGAGGTAGGTCAACTTGTGGTCCCTTCCTAAGTGTTGCAGGGTTAGCATCATCTCGAATGAGGAAGACATCAATCGTGTTCGTCGCCTCTGTCAATCTGTCACAATACCAAATGGACACTGTAGCCTCCCTCTATAGCTGAAAAATGAGACAAAGGAAAGACAAGGTGGTGGTAGTCTTGAATTACCTCTCATGTATCTCGGCTATCAAAATGCCTGAGAAGTCAAGCTGAAGCCCCGCCATTATTGTTGCTAGCGTCACAGCTCTATCCCAAGTCACCACGTTGTCCACTTGTGTAGGAGACAACCTAGTACGTACAATAGACCAGAATAAATTTTCTACGAAGCTCAGGGTTGCCTTTCTGATTAGAAAAATAGTGTTACGCACCCACTGGGTGCTCTCTCCATTCTGAGCAATGTGATGGGCCATCCATCTCAATAAGGCCTCTCGCTGCTCACTATCCTTCTGAAAAGCTCCGCTCTGAACTACCCCCATCATGTTTTCATACTCTTATTTATTAATAGGCAGAGTGTGGGCTGGGCCGTAAATAAAATGGCTTATAGTCATCTTAGATATGTCCTCTATAACACCCCATATCCAAAGATAGACCTCGATGTAGATTTCCAAAAGTTACAAGTTCAACCCACGGACTGTAGGGTGACCCTCGGACAATGTTGGTGGTTCGTGGTTCGCATCTCCAACCATCCCCAAACTCAACCCCAGAAATTCATCCAAGTGTCGACCCACGACCGGACCCACAGACTATGGTCCGTGTCCGTGGATCAGACACTCAGTTTCCAGCCCCAGTCGTCGATTGACGATTGACGAATATGGACCTTCAGTCGATCGACGGTCCATTTGTCCCGTCCGTTGGTGACCCTGATAACAATTAAGGTAGGGGTCTTTTGGTCTTTTACTTATGCGTTGGACTCCTAAACTATGTCGTTTAAACCCTAAACTATGTAGTTTTAGTCAGTTTTAGCCTAGAAACATAACTAGAACTTACCTAAGTCAGATCATTCTTCAAAACTTAGAAAAATAGAGAGTAAGAGGAGGAAGAGGTCAAGAACCCTAGTTAAAGAACGCAACAAGGTTCCATCAGTTCCATCCCTGAAATTGAAAGATTTCTCCGTGGAATTCGTCACCAGGTATGTGGAATTTAACTAGTGGTTTCCTTTCACCCATTAGGTTCCTAACTCTCAGTCAGAATCTTGATTCCCTTAAAATTATCTAGACTTAGGGTTTCTTGAATGTTAGAATTGTTGGGTTTTAGCTGTTAGAGTGATCCAAATTGTATTGTCAGGAATTCAATATCATTATTGCTCAGGTTCATGCATAAACTCAGAACCCTAGCTATGTAGTTCTTTTAGTTCATGAATTACACATGCTAGGCCAGTTAATTTAGTTATATATAAACATGCCTCAATTTTCGAATGAATTATTATCAGCATATTAATGTTGCATTCTCAGTTTGCATGTCAGTATTTTGAGTTAACCAATATTACAACATTTCTGTCATAAAGTGTTAATTACTTAATCATAGGGAAAGCTTAATACCGAGTGGACTAGGGTCAAACACCCTCAAGTCCCAGAACTACGTGCCCCTAGGTTGTAAGTCCCCTCTTTGGGCATCATTTTAGTGATCACGCCAGCATGCCTTTATACCTCTGGCAGGATATATTAGGTCCACTCGATGGGGAGAATACATGGGAATCCACATTTAGCTCATGTGGTTTATGTCGGTTATTAGTAGCTCCCTTATAGTTCAGTAAGATTCTATTGCATTGACCATGTTATCAGCATAGTTCAGTATTCAGTCTCAGCATGTTATAAACTTGATTATTGCTTTCAGTTAGCTCAATACTGAGTATCTATATCATGCTTAGATGATATCATTGCTTTATTTCCTGTTCGGTTATGTTATTATTCAGATGTATTCTATCCTACATGCTCAGTACCTTTCAAGTACTGACGCATACTCCGCACTACATCTTCTCGTGATGTAGGTTCAAGTCCTCATTAGTAAGATCATGCATAGATTGATTCTTGATCTTCAATTCAATAGCATCAGTGGCGAGTCCTCATTCTTCGAGGACTAGAGACATGATTATCTTTCCCTTTTTGTTTTAGTTTTAGTTTTGCTAGATTTAACTGGGGCATATCCCATCAATTCTAGTCAGTTAGAGGCTATTTTCATACATAGTTAGATTTAGTTTTAGTACTTGAGTTTATTTCAGTAACATAAACTTAGCATGGGTATTCCCCATCATTTCGATTTTATTATGATTAAGCTTCCGCATAGTGTATCTTGATTTAGTTTATCTTAGTATGCTTATGATATGCCAGCAGGGTTAGCATAGGGACACTCGTGATGCTAGGTCCTGTGTTCGCGTCAATGGGTAGTCTCGGGGTGTGACATCAATGGAGGAATTCCACACCAAATTAGCCTGAAGAGGAGGCTGAGCTGATGGCTTAGCCCGTGGTGGCATAGCGTTCTGCACGGTGGCGGCGTAGTAGGCATAGAACTCCTTGACCATCTCCCCATTGTACTTGCTCGGACTTCAGGGAATCCAGTCAAACTTTTGCTTTTTAAACGATTCATCAATGGCTGGCACAGTGTGGAGACTTCTAGTAAGTGCCTGACGCTCCTCAGTAATAGGCATGAGAGGCTTTTGCTGCTTGTTTTGATTCTTCCCATCAAAATAAATATTGAACTGACCCTCAAAACACCACCTATTCGTCTTAGTTGAAACATGAACAAGGAACATCGGGATGCCAGGTAGGTCATAAGCCTCTCCACAACTAGTGGCATTGGACGCTGAGGCCGGTGTGCCGCTGGAACTTGAGTCAGAATGCAACTCTGAGCTGGAATGTGACTCTCATAAATATTGGGCCCTCTCCTCAGACTGGGGGGACAACTACGGAATTGGGTGAGTGCTCCTCATCAGATTCGACCACCTGCCTACCCGGCGCCTCATGGTCAAGGTGGCAATGGGGGAGCTTCGAGTAAGCTTCGATGCGTATTCCTCTCTACTAGATTCATTAATTAGTTGGAGCGAAGGTGCTACTGACTTTGAATTGTCTCTCCTCGAGTAAAGGGGTGGTTGTTTTGGCGCCATGGAAACTGTGGAAGCTTAGTTAGTACTCAAAGAATTCAGAAAAAACCAAGAAAATTCTCTGAATAAAATTTGGACTAGACTAAAAACTATAAAAATTAAGGCACAAATTCTTTTGGGACCTACAGTGGGTACCTACAGACCATTGATCGAGACGAGCTATAGGTCCCCTCTGTAGTCAAGGAGCCTAATTTTGGGTTTCTGAAGTTGAAACCATGGACGTGAAGAACGGTCTGTCGATTGAATGACGGACCGTAGTCCATATCGTGGTTCACAAATTAGAAATTTCTGTGTGAGTTGGATCAACAGACCACGACCTACGGTCGTAGATTGACCTACGGTCGTAGATTGACCTACGATCCGTGGGTTGAGGTCGTCGACCAGTGTTGTATGTAAACATAGGATTTCACATTTCAATCAACAAGTTTAACACAAAAATCAACACCTATACAATGTCTAAAACATGCATTTCAATACATTACATGGTAGTTTATCCTTCCTAAGGCTTCAATCATGCAATTTATTCATTCAAACACGAAGACATTGAAACCGTAAGTCAATAACTTCAACTAGACATAGCAAACCCAATTATCCAATTTAATTACACAACAAACTTACAATACCATCGTCCCAAGTGTAAATTAGAACTTAATTTCACATATTTAACATGCAATTATATAGCCAAGGTCAAGTACAACTTTGTGACATCAATTTAAACAATGAAAAATTCAAAGTTTTGTTGAAATCGATTACCTTACAAGTAAAGCAAAGTTGAGGAGTGTGTTAGTTATGATTTCTTCTTATGACTCAAACGAACTTGATACCGAACCTGGACTTGGATGCTTTGTGGAAGAGAGAAAATATGGAGGGAAAAGGATTTTGGGAAAATTGTAAAAGATTTGGGAGTAATAGGGAAGGTTAATGGGTGTTTTATAGGGGAAACTAACGGTTTGAAATGGTTGGGAAGAAGAGGGAAACGGGGCAAGTGTTTAAAAATGAAAGGTTTTAATAAAAATAATGGTCCGGGTCGGGTCTACTGCAAACCCTAACTTGGACCCACGAAACCCCATCGACGGTCAGCCGATGGGTTCTGTGGTTCACTCTAACACTTGGTGAAATGTAGAAGATATACCTGGGATCTACAGATTCCATCCACGATCCATGGATTGAATGGCAGAACGTCGATGGGAACCATAGACGACTGCATCAACATAATATTTGGAGACTTTTCCTTTTCTTTCCTACATACGTCGCAAACATTAGGACTTCCTTTTTACATTTTCTGGACTCTTTTTAGACACGGACCCTATTATACCCTTATCTATTCAATACTAAAACACAAACTAACAAAATGTCTATCTAGAAAACTAAAACTTATGAAAACTTCACTATTTCGAAAAGAAAACTCCTATAGTTGGCTAGATTTTACATCTTGGGTTGCCTCCCAAGTAGCGCTTGATTCAACATCAAGGCATGACGCAGACACCTTGATTACTCAGACTTCATCAAGGCCCTACTTCTCTACCATCTTATTGACATTCTCCGATTTCCCCAAGTAGATCTTTATTGCTTGACCGTTTACCTTGAACCTTGTTCCTTCCCTATTCTCGAGTTCAACTGCTCTATGTGGAAATACATGAGTTACCTTGAATGGTCTGGTCCACTCGGACTTGATCTTTCCAGGGAACAAGTGCAACCCTGAGTTAAATAAGAGTACCAAATCAGCGGGAACAAATTCACTTTTGTCGATATTTTGATCATGGTACTTCTTCACTTTCTCCTTGTACGAGGCTGAACTTTCATATGTGTATAGGAGAAATTCATCAAGCACATACATTATTTGACTTGATGCGGTGTCCCAATGAAAATTTAGCTTCTTGAGCGCCTACATCAGTTTGTGCTATAACTCTACAGGAAAACGGCAAGACTTCCCAAATACAAGTTGGTAGGGTGACATACCTATGAGAGTTTTGAATGCAGTGTGATAGGCTCATAGAGCATCATCAAGCCTTCTTGAGCAATCAGTTATGCTGGCATTCACACTCTTTGCAAGGATTTGCTTTATCTCTCTATTTGACACATTAACTTTCCCACTAGACTGCAGATGGTAAGGAGTTGCTACGCTGTGACAAACACCATACTTTTCGAGAAACTCCTTGAACAACTTATTACAAAAGTGAGAACCTCCATCGCTGATTATTGCCCTTGGTGTACCAAATTAGAAGAAGATATTATTTTTCAGGAATACGGTTACACTCTTTCCTTCATTTTTGGAAAGTGCAATTGTTTCCAGCCATTTCGATACATAGTCAACAGCTACAAGAATATACTTCATCCCATTCAAACTCACAAATGGACCCATGAAGTAAAGAACATCAAATAACTCAATCACCAATATTGGGTTCATTGGTAGTTCTTGCTTCCTTAAAATTCCTCTTTCTTATTGACAACGATCACATGACTTAGCGAATTCATGAGCATCTTGGTGGATGGTAGGCCAGTATTACCCACTATGCATGATTTTATAAGCAGTCTAAATACTACTATGGTGCCCATGAACATGCGATAAATGACACACCTCTAGTATACTCATCATCTCAACCTCAGGCACACATCGACGAATAATTCGATCAACACAAACACAAAATAAGTATGGCTCTACCCAAAGGAATTTATTTACATCAGACATGAATTTTTTTGGTGAAGTGACAGTTTCGAAGGCACCAAATCACCTGCCAAAATGCAAAGTCTGCAGACCAAGGAATAAGGTCAAAAGATGCAGCCAATGCCAGCTCGCCAAGGCATATATCAGTAATCTCAACTCCATCTTCTAGCTTAATCCTAGCTTCCTCCTCTAATCTAAGCAAATGATCAGCGACTTGATTTTTTGTTCCCTTTCTATCCTTCACCTCAAAATTGAACTCTTACAGCAAAAGCACCCATCTAATAAGTCTTGGTTTTGCATCCTTTTTAGCCATCAGATACCCCAATGCGGAATGATCAGTATGGACAATGACTTAAGTGCCCAGAAATTATGATCTAAAATTCTCAAATGCAAAAACCACAGCAACCAATACTTGTTCAGTCACAGTATAATTCTTTTGAGCAACATTTAAGGCTTTGTTCGCTTAGTCTATACGATGAAGAATTTTCTTTCTCCTCTGCCCCAATACTATGCCAAGTGATCTTAGGCATATTTATTTTCCTAGAAAGCTAATTATGCCCCCATTTCAGCTTAGTTTGAATTCAATATCTGTTCATTTATAGTTTTATTGAGTCTTTTTTCTGTTTATGAGCTAACGAACATGATTAGTTGTGTAGGTAAGCTTAAGAGGAGAAACGAGCATGAAAATGGACAATGGGTAACACAAAAGATTAAAGGCAAAAAGAAGCATGGAAGAAAGAAGAAGAAAAGAAGATCAAGTCACTCCCATATCCCCTCTGCGTCATGGAGAGGGGGTCTTAAATTAACTCATGAGAGTCAACAGTAGGCAGAGCCCTCCGTGTACTCTCCGCATCGCAGATAAGGGTTGTTATTTTATTCGTGAATGTTGAGTTAGAGGTAGAGCACACTGTGGGGTGTCCATGGTACGGAGAAGGCTATTGTGCCTGGAATCAAATATTTAAAACCTATCCGCGTCACCCCCTTTGCTTTAGTTTTTGGCATTTTCAACTTTTAGTATAAATAGGTCGTTATTTTATTTTATTTATTATTGTTTTTCTGGGTTTTGAAGAACGATGACTTGAGAGAACGTTTTCACCATTTTTAGGGTTCTTTCCTAAACTCTTTTCCTTTCAATCTCTGTAAGTTATTTGAACATCGTTTGATCGATTCTTGGATTATGAGTAGCTAAACACCCTAGTTCTAGGGCTATGGCTAGATGATTATTGTAATATATTGATTTTGTTATCGGGTCAATGTAAATTATCATATGAAACATTCTTATGTTCTTGCTTTCCGTATTTCGTGAGTGATCACCATTGAAATAAAATTATTGTCCGAATTGAACTCGGGAGAGGAGTAAGAGGATCGAATGTGGGGCATAAGGAGCATGGTTAATTCGAAATAACAAGGGTTAATTTGTATCTAGGATAGGGATATACCTATAAACCATGCTTGGGTCACCAAACAGGAAGAAGTCGTAATGCTTGGTACTTAATCCATCCTATCCTCACTCAACGATGTAGTTAGGGTGTTATTTATCGTAGGCGATTAAAGGTTGGGAGACCATGATCATACATTTAACTCTTTGATTTATTGATTCGATAATTGATAAATTCCCATATGAATGATATTCATTGCATGAATCCTGATAAAAGCTGTAGCCCTGGACTTTACCCAATCACCATTTTGAAATCCTTGAAATTGAATCGCTTTTGTTACATTTTGTTATAATCTTAGAAGTAGAAACTAAATAACTTTGGAAATCTTGAATATTGTTGTGTTTAGCTGAAAGTTAGAGAAGTTAATTAATTCTAAGTGTAAGTCCTTGTGGGTACGATACCCGGCTCTTAAAAAGAGCCACTTTAATACTTGAACGACCACGTGCACTTGCCTATGCGATTTGGACGCAATAAATTTTTGGCACCGCTGCCGGGGACTTGAGAATTAGAAATTATCATTTTTTTGAAGTAAAAATAAAGTGTTGACAACTTGATCTTAGCATTTTATTGTTGCAGGTTGTATTGGGCTGGACAACGATCAAGGATTAGTATCGCCTCTAGTGGAACCGGAAAGATTTGTACACTACCGGAGAGGTCAAAGACGACTTACTTATCCGGTCCCTCTTGTTGGTAGTGAACCAACATCTCCAGCATCAAGATTTGAGGAGGAAGAACCTGAGATAATGGCTGAGTTGAGAGTAAGAGATGTGGCAATCCCACGCCTTACCAATGTGACATCTTGTATTCAGAAACCTGAAGCTGGTGGGAGATTTGAATTGAATCAAAGTATGGTGCAACTACTACACACTAATGGGCAGTTCACTGGTCTGCCGCACGAGGACCCAACAGTTCACATTCAGAATTTCCTCGAGATCAGTGATACGTACACTCTAGCTGGAGTGAATGTGGATTATGTGAGGCTCAAATTATTCCCTTTTTCTCTGCTTGGGTAAGCAAAAACATAGTTAAACCCAGAGCCCGCAACCTCAATTATCATTTGGAATGATCTAGCACAAAAGTTCCTTATCCAATTTTTTCCATCTGGAAAAAACAGCTAAGTTGATGAGTGACATTTTGAGCTTTAGGCAGAAAGTGGGAGAAAACTTGTACCAAGCTTGGGACATGTTTAAATCGGTGTTGATGAGCTGCCCTCATCATCATCAATCTAATGAGGTGTTGGTCCATACCTTCATTGAAGGATAGGAGCCTAACACCCAGATTCTACTTGATTCAGCTACAGGTGGTTAGGCTTTGGAGAAGACATATGCTGAACTATTCACCTTGCTGAACAAGATCACGCACGACAACCTTGAATGGAATGGAGGAGGAATGAAACCTGTGATACAGAAAACTGTAGGTATGTTAGAGGTAAATGCTATGACTGCCTTGACTACAAAGATTGTTGCTATGCAGAATATGATGAACACCCACTTCAGCAAACTAGCATTGGAACAATAGCCTGCACAGCTAAATGCAGTTCAACAACCACCATCTTGATGTGAGATTTGCGGTGGTGGTGACCATAGCGTAGAGGTATGTGGTGCAAACCCGAACTTTGTTAATTTTGTATGCAATGCCCAGCGAGGAGGAGGCCAACAAAATTATGAGAACTCTTATAACCCAAGTTAGCGCAACCACCCGAACTTTTCTTGGGGTGGAAATCAAAACCAGGGTCAAGGCCAGAATCAGTATAGACCCTAAGGAAATATACATGGGTACCAACAACAGGCCCAACAGGAGCAACCTAAACAGTAATCTGGAAACATGAGCAAGGAGGAGATGCTGAAAAAGATCATGGCTGATCAAGCCAAATTAGCTGCTGATGCAAGAAATAATCAGTTAGATATACAGAATTTGGAGAAGTAATTCGGGCAGCTGGCTAGTGCCCAGAACGCATGACCACAAGGAGGTTTACCGGGTATCACTGACCCAAATCCCAAAAAAGTAAATGCAGTAGGTACTCGCAGTGGTTTACAATTGAAGGAGTTAGCTCCTAAGAAAAGAAACACTGATGTTGTGACTAGATAAAGTGAACCCAAAGAGGGTAAAGTTGTTGCACAAGAAGAAAGAGTGCAACCAATTGTGAAACCACCTCCTCTATTCCCTCAAAAGTTCAAGAAACAGAAGGATGATGAATGTTTTGTTAAGTTCCTCTCTCTTTTGAAACAAGTTCACATTAGCTTGCCATTGGTAGATGTTTTGCGTGGTATACCCAGGTATGCGAAATACGTGAAGGAGATTGTGGCGAATAAAATGAGGCTGACAGAGTATGAGACTATTGCACTTACTGAAGGGTGCAACTCCAGAATCCAAAATAAGTTGCCCACTAAATTGAAAGATCTAGGTAGCTTTACGGTTCAGATCACTATAGGGCAGAGCATTCATGCGCGAGGATTGATTGATCTAGGAGCTAGTATAAATTTGATGTCGACTTCTTTGTACAAATAACTGGGGTTGGGTAGTCTTAAACCTACTACCACTATCTTACAGTTGGCTGATAGATCTGTATCTAGACCTGATGGTGTTGTAGAGGATCATTGATTTTATCAGTAGATTTTGTTGTGCTGAACTTTGAGCTAGACCTTGAGGTCCCATTCATCCTAGGAAGACCTTTCTTGGCTACAGGGAGGGCAATGATAGATGTAGCAACTGGGCAACTCAGTATGGGGGTCCATAATAAGGTGGAGGTTTTCGATGTGTATAAAGCTTTAAAACTGCCAGCTGTGTATGAAGAATTGTCTACTATAACTGTGATAGATCTTGAGGCAGAATCTCACTACATTGCATCTAACAACCCTCTAGAGCGAGTGTTCGTGGGGGATGATATTTATGGGGATGCTTAGGCATAGGAAATTGTGCAATTTCTTAATGTGGCACCTTTAGGTACATCTGGAGATTGATGGGAGCCTTTAAATAGGGTGTTGGGTCCCCTACCCAATCCCTCCATTGCAAGCGCACCCAAGCTGGAGCTAAAAGGTCTGCCAGCCCACCTCAGGTATGCATTTTTGGGTTAAGATAAAACTTTACTAGTTATTTTGTCTGCAACATTATCTGATGAACATGTGGAAGCAGCATTAATCATCCTTAAAAAGAGGAAAACAGCTTTGGGGTTGCAAATGTCTGACATCCATGGAATTAGTCACACGTTGTGCATGGATAAGATATACATGGAAGAAGGGCATAAGCCTAGTGCATAACATCTGCTGAGACTAAACCCATTGATGAAGGATGTGGTGAGAAAAGAGGTAATCAAGTGGTTGGATGCAGGGATTGTGTATCCCATATCTGATAGCAAATAGGTAAGTCCAGTACAATGTGTGCCCAAGAAAGCCAGAATGACAGTGGTAACAAATGAGTTGATCCCCACAAGAACAATGACTCGGTGGCGGATTTGGATGGACTACATAAAGTGGAATGACGCCAACAGAAAGGACCATTATCTGATACCCTCCATTGATTAAATGTTGGATAGGCTGGCAGGTCAGGAATACTATTGTTTCCTTAATGGTTCAGATCGTCATTGCACCAGAAGATCTGAAGAGGACTACATTCACTAGCCTGTATGACATGTATGCATTCAAGCGCATGCCATTCGGCTTGTGCAATGCTCCAGCCACATTTCGGAGATGTGTGATGGCAATCTTCCATGATATGGTGGATCATTTTATTGAAGTGTTCATGGATGCTTCTCGTTGTTTGGTGAGTCTTTTGAACTTTGCTTGACTAATCTTGACAGAGTTCTTGCCAGGTGTGAAGAAATAAATCTTGTGCTAAACTAGGAGAAGTGTCACTTCCTAGCTCGAGAAGGCATTTTGTTAAGTCACAAAATCTCCAAAAGTGGGCTGGAAGTTGACAAGGTGAAAGTGAAAGTTATTGAGAAGTTGCCACCTCCCATCACAGTAAAGGGAGTTAGAAGCTTCATAGAATATGATGGGTTCTACATGAGGCTCATCAAGGACTTCTCTAAGACTACAAGACCTATATGCAGCCTGTTAGAGAAAGAGACGAAGTTTGTGTTTGATGAAAAGTGTTTGCAGGCATTTGAGCTGCTGAAAAAGAAGTTGATTGAAGCTCATATTCTGATTGCTCCAAATTGGGAGCTTCCTTTTGAGCTTATATGTGACGCCAGTGACATAGCTATTGAGGCAGTACTTGGGTAGAGAAAAGAAAAGATGTTCCATTCCATCTACTATGCGAGCAAGACACTTGATACAGCTCAGTCGAATTACACTGTGACTGAAAAAGAGATGCTGGCATTAGTGTTTGCATTTGATAAGTTCAGATCATACTTGGTGGGAACCAAAGTTATAGTCTACACTGATCACGCTGCAATCCGATACCTGTTTAACAAGAAGGATGCCAAGTCGAGGTTGATTAGGTGGATTCTGCTACTACAAGGGTTTGATCTTGAGATAAGGGATAGGAAGGGAACTAAGAACCTGATAGCTGATCATCTGCACAGACTGGAGGATTCAACTCATGTGAAGAATGAGGGATAGATTCGTGAAGAGTTTCCTGATGAGCAATTGCTTACTTTTGGACATTGCTCAAGTGCCTTGGTATGCTAATATTGTGAATTTTCTGGTGAGTGGTTTATTTCCACCTAGGGCCTCAATACATCAAAAGTAGAGGCCGAAGTATAATGCACGTTTCTATATATGGGATGAGCCTTTCTTATTCAAGAAGGGACCTGATCAGATGATGAGAAGGTGTATAGCTCAGTAGAAGGCGACACAAGTGTTGGAGAGTTGTAACTCTTCACCATACGGTGGATATCACAGAGGCGAACGAACTGCGCATAAGTTATTGCAATCTGGTTTCTTTTGGCCTTCTCTGTTTAAAGATGCTGCTCTGTGTGTGAAAGGTTGTGATTAGTGTCAGAGGATGGGCACCATTTCGAGGAGGCATAAGATGCTATTGAGCAATATACTGGAGTTTGAGATCATTGATGTCTAGGGGATAGACTGTATGGGACCATTCCCATCGTCCCATGGTAATCAATACAACCAAGTCGCAGTGGACTATGTGTCTAAGTGTGTGGAGGTAGTTGCACTACCATCCAATGATGCAAAAGTGGTTGTGAAGTTCATCCGAAAACACATCTTAACCAGGTTCAGAACTCCAAGGGCTATGATAAGTGATGGAGGTACGCACTTTGGTAATAATTCAGTGCATAATTTCTTAGCCAAATATGGAGTGAGACACAAGGTGGCTACAACATACCACCCCAAACTAGTGGGTAGGTGGAAGTTGTCGAATAGGGAGGTCAAATAGATACTCTAAAAGACTATGAATGCCCAAAGAAAAGATTGGGCTGACAAGTTAGATGATGCTTTCTGGGCATACTGGACTGCATACAAGTCACCAATAGGGACTTCTCCTTATTGAATGGTGTTTGGAAAAGCTTGTCACCTACCAGCTGATTTGGAGCATAAGCCATATTGGGCGATCAAGAAGCTAAATCTAGATGGTGAGTTAGCCGGTAGGAAGAGAATAACACAGCTGCACGAGTTGGAAGAATTTGGGCTCCACGCCTATCAAAATGCTAAGCTGTATAAAGAGAAGACCAAGAGGTGGCATGACAAGCATATTGTGTCACGCACCTTTGATCCTGGTCAACTAGTTCTGCTATTCAATTCAAGGTTGAAGTTGTTCTCTAGATAGCTTCGATCTAAGTGGAGTAGTCCTTTTGAAGTGGTGATGATGACCCAACATGGTGCTGTGGAGTTAAGTAACAAGGTTAAGAGCTGTACTTTCCTTGTGAATGGTCAAAGGGTCAAGCATTATTTCGGAAGTGATGTGGATCGTGATCTTGAAGCGCTCACGTTGAATGATGAATGAGTCATGAGATGGGTCGTGTCGCGACGTTAAATCAGGCGCTACACGGGAGGCAACCCGGAAACATTATAATAGTTAGGATTTATTTGTTTTTATTTGGTTATTTTAGTTCTTAGGAATTAGTAAAAAAATGATATATGCAGAAAAATACAAAAATATGTGTTGTGCCACGACCAAAACTAAGGCGCTAGATGGGAGGCAACCCATTATGTTTTTTACTAAGGGGTGTTGAGCTGAAAATGTGTAGGAAAAAGAAGTTTCGCCCAAGGCAACTCTGTGCAGGGACGGTGTCGCGGAGGTTAGGCAACATTTTTTGCCTCGCCATGTCCAATTTGTGGCAGAGAGGTCCGTGAAGGACCGCGTCACGGAGGGGGCCTCAAATTTTGGTTTCGACATGACCTAGAGTTCACGTCAAGAAAAAAGTCTACTCAGTGCTAGTCCTGCATCGTGGAGCAAGGGTCAGCTATTGTTCTCGCCTGGAATTAAATTTCCAGTGGACTCCGTGTCTTCCCTGTGTCGCGCCCCCAGGTAAGTAAATTTTAATTTTCATTAATTAAATGGGTTTTACCCATTTTTCATTAAAATACCCCAACCCATACCCCTTACAACCCCCTAAGTCTTTAGTAAATCCCTAATTCTTTCCCCTAAATCATGATTTCTTCCCCCATTCTCCCATTCGTTCAATTTTCCAACCTTCATCCGTATCGTGGAGTCGAGGCAGCCTTCTTCCCTGTCGATTTTCCCCGATCTCACGATTGCAGGTATGTGTTCTGAGTTTTTCTTGCGTGATGCTTCTGTTATTGCTCATGATATCTGTTGTTTTAGGAAGTTGGGGTGGGAAATTAGAGGGAAATTGTTTGAAGGTTATGGGTTGTTATGTGAGGGCAGTTTTTCATGTCTCTTTAGGTGATTTCAAATTCTTGAGTAGTTAGCACTTAAGGTGTTTTGGGGGTTGGTTGTCTGGAACTATTTAGAGGAGAAGGTGAATTGGGGAATGTATAAGCATGCTGTCTAATGGTACTGTTTTGTGCTTAGGTTGGGATTGGTTGTTTCTTGGCATCTTTGTAATTTCGAAGTCTTGTGTAGAATTACCTAATTGTTATGTACCTGTGGACTTGGGGGATTTGTGGGAGTTGGAATTGCTTCTGCATGCTCTTACTTGAATTTTGTGCTATTATGATGGTTGATTAATTGTGTCTGTAAGCCATAACTGGGTAGTGTTGGCTAAGGGTCTATAGTGTCAAATTCTTTAGTAGACATTATGTTGGTGTTGAATATGTGAATGGTAAGTGTGCTTGACGGTATTGGCTGGGCGATATTGTGCATTCATGGGTCTAGATTATTTGTGTGAAGTCTTGAGTAACACTACCTAATTGTTGCGTTGTTATAACTGATGTTGTAATGTCCATTCGGTTTGATGAACATGATGATTACTTTAGTATGTTGTTGGTCATTTTTGGGAAATCTGAGTACCTAAGATGACACTGCATTGAGCTAAGTAAGAGGTGGTATGCGTACACCACCCATAATTTTCTCATTATTATGTAGTCATTGGGCCTGAACTTTGTCTATGTTTGCAGGTCATCATGTCAAGTTCACGACGACCTAGCAAGGAAGTGGCCACGTTTAGCCAGAAGAAACGTACCAGAAGTGGGAATGTCCCACTTGCACCTCCAGTCCCCGAGGGCCAAACTAAGTGATTTGGAGTTAGGGCTGTAACCAAGAAAGGAAGGCTTGGTATAAAAAGCACACCTAAGCCACTTACTTCTCTGATGTTTGTATTGATAGGGACAACCTGACACGTGACTTCTCCCATATCCTAAGGTGAATTAGGGAGCTTGGCATGGAGTTCATCTTTGCTAACTCAGAAGAGTGCAACTTGCACATTTGTCTGGGAGTTTTACGCCAATTAGGTGCCCGAGGCACGGTCCCACTATGTGAAAGTGTGTGGTAGGAATGTACCCATCACTCCCACATGTATAAATGACATATTGGGTACACCACATGACACAGACCCACTTGTGCTAACAGGGTTGACCATATGCCATCCATACCAAGACATTCGACACACTCTTTGCGGGCCATAGTCCATGGCTCAATGGACTAAGCATAATGGGAAGAGATATCATCAATCTCTTCCCTACGCTCACATGCTTCGGGGGACACGCATTTGGGTGAAGGTGGTTTTGAACTATCTGATATCGGGCCTACATTACACTGATATCACGCGTGACTAGGTGTGCCTGGTATATGCATTGATGACTGGCATGGAGCTGAACATTGGAGCCATTATGGAATCGTCTATGTGGAAGGCCCGGGTTCACAAAGGGCACATGTATGTTGTAGGTGTCCCTAAGGAGAATGTAGACTACATGGCACCCCTATATCCTGCCCGTTGGACATTACTCGAAACAAGGGATCTGACCCTGAGTTTGGCCCGACTCTCACCACGGCTGAGTGCCACAGGAGAGATGAGCTTATCATGGCGAGAGTTTACGACTTGGAGATGCTAAGACAACAGAATGGCTGCCATGCTTCTACTGACATGCAGTTGGGCGAGGTCGAGAGGTGCTACCCTTTGAATGACCATGCCAGGGCACTACTTGGCATTGGTCCTGAGTTTCTGGAGCCAATTGAGAATGATATTCCGACTGATGAGGAGAACATGCGTACTAGCTCAGATGTGGATTCTGACTTTGAGGAGGAGATAGACCTCGCACAGGCGGATGATGAAGTCAACGGGGGCAATGAGATGGAAGACTGATCAGGGAGTGTTTTCACCTTACCTTGTGAGTTATTATGATTTTTTTGGTAAAGCACTGGGGACAGTGCTATTGTATACCTGTAGGGTGAGGGTGACAAATATATATGATCTATACATATATTTCTATTGTTGAACATTGTTTGAGTTTCTTTTATCGTTGGTTTGTTTTATTTTGGGTTCCTTGGGGTTGTTTTCGGTTCTTTGGCCAAGGATAGTCCCTTTGAACCGTACAAGATACAAAAATATTTTTTCTTTATAGAATTGAGTCGGTAGGCATAGTTGAGTCAAGCTGCCCAATGATAGATGGAAAATGACCGTCTTAAGGTCAATTTCGTCATTGAGTCTTAGGTTTGGTTGTGCTGAAGCTGAAAGTCTGAAAGGAATATGTATGAAAAGCATGGTTGAAATTGATGTACGAATGCAGTTGAATTCTTATATATGATTTGAATGTGCAACTTAAGCTTAATCTGAACCTTGTGCATGATATGATTGTGTGCTGTGACTGATCCATTCTGAGTATAACTTGTGCCATGAGCGGTGAGTTTTGGATGATATCCACGAATGCATCTGAATCTAGAATTTGCCCAGGTTGTTATTGAAGAGAAATACAAGTGTTATTGTGCTTAAAAGATGATAACAAGCTTTCTTTGAATTGTCTTGAATTGTAGCCTGTTTAGAAAGAATATCCCTAGTATAGCCCAATTGAGCCTTGATTTTGTTCTAACCCACATAATGAAGCCGAATCCCTTTTTATTGATACCGTTAGCTTTGATCCAAAATACTTAATATGCTGTATTAGGTGGAAAAGTGAAAATAACGGAAAGAGTAATTAGGATGGAATTGTGTAGTTGGTTAGGGAAGAGTGAAAACAGGAGGTAATTTTATACCCCATGAGAATGAATCTGAGATTGGCCCTGGACCTTGGGACATTGTGCACTTTGACTAAGGTTAAAAAACTAAGTTGAAGGTGGCTAACTTAGTGCTTACCTTAATGATGGCCCTGGCCCTTACAAGGGCATCGTGCACCTTTACTCGAGAGAATCTCTAAGGCAAGGGTGGCTATTATTGAGTGTTAAAAAAATAAAAATAAAGGGGCAAATAAGAAATAGAGGCAAGGTTGGTAACACTAGTGGAAACCTATGAAAAATGAGGGGGCTAACGAAAAGAAAAAGTTATGAATGTAAGAGGAAAGTTGAAAACAGCGCATTAGGGAGGATAAATCACTAATTTTATCTAAATGAATCCTCCCTTACCTTAAACCTACATTACAACCAAAACAAGTCCTGTTTGATTTTGAGAATAACACACTTTATTAGTAGAGATGTACATAATGGGCAAGCTTATGGTTATCAGTGCATACATGTTTGATGTTGTTTTTTAGTATGAGTGTACCTTGTTTGCATAGTCCTTAAAGGATATTCAATTTGTTGAGTTGAGTTAAGTGTGTGGATTATTCTTTGGAGTGAGGGGCACTTGTTGTATGAAGGATAGGTTATATGTAATAGTGCACATGTTGTTGAATTTGTTGGTTGCTAAAAGTTGTCAAGTCAATTACAGAAGTCATGCATATTCTGAATAAAAACATGCATGTGTTAACTGGGTACAGATCCTTGGAAGACAGTAGGAGATGCACAAATACCTTAGTAGTGAGTCTAGGTCTAGGAGTAGTTAGTAAGTTGTTCGAGGAAGAACAAATCTTTAAGTGTGGGGTAGTGATCTTAGGCATATTTATATGCATAGATAGCTAATTATGCCCACATTTAAGCTTAGTTTTAATTCAATATGTGTTCGTTTATAGTTTTATTGAGTATTTTGTCTATTTATGAGCTAACCAACATGATTAGTTATGTAGGCAAGCTTAAGAGGATAACCGAGCACGAAAATGGACAATGAGAAACACGGAAGATTAAAGGCAAAAAGAAGCATGGAAGAAAGAGGAAGAAAAGAAGATCAAGGCACTGCCGTATCCTATCCGCATCGTGGAGAGGGGGTCTTAAATTAACTCACGAGAGTCAACAGTAGGTAGAGCGCTCTGTGTACTCTCCGCGTCACGGAGAAGGGTTGTTATTTTACTTGCGAAAGTTGAGTTAGAGGCAGAGCACTCCGTGGAGTGTCCACGTCGCGGAGAAGGCTATTGTGCCTGGAATCAAATATTTAAAACCTCTCCACGCAGCACCCTTTGCTCCAGTTTTTGACCGTTTCGACTTTTACTATAAATAGGTAGTTATTTTATTTTATTAATTATTCTTTTTCTGGGTTTTGAAGAACAACGACTTGGCAGAACGTTTTCACCGTTTTAGGGTTCTTTCCTAAATTCTTTTCCTTTCGATCTTTGTATGTTATTTGAACATTGCTTGATCGATTCTTGGATTATGAGTAGCTAAATACCCTAGTTCTAGGGATGTGGCTACAAGATGATTGTAATCTATTGATTTTGCTATTGGGTTAATGTCAATTATCATATGAATCTTTCTTATGTTCTTGCTTTTCGTATTTCATGACTGATCACCATTGAAAGAAAATTACTATCAAAACTGAACTCAGGAGAGGAATAAGAGGATAGAACTTGGGGCATAAGGAGCATGATTATTCTAAATAACTAGGGTTAATTTGTATCTAGGATAGGGATATACCTAGAAACCATGGTTGGGTCACCATACAGGAAGAAATAGTAATGCTCGGTCCTTAATCCATCCTATCCCCGCTCAACGATGTAGTTAGGGTGTTATTTATAGTAGGCGTTTAGAGGTCGGAGACCATGATCGTACATTTAACTATGTGATTCATTGATTCGATAATTGATAAATGTCCATATGAATGATATTGATTGCATGAATCCTAATAAAAGCTGCAGCACTGGACTTTACCCAATCATTGTTTTTAAACCCTTGAAATTGAATCGCTTTTGTTACATTTTGTTATAATCTTAGAACTAGAAACTAAATCACTTTGGAAATCTTGAATACCCTTGTGTTTAGCTAAAAGTTAGATAAGTTAAGTAATTCTAAGCGTAAGTCCCTGTGGGTACGATACCCGTCTCTTAAAAAGAGTCACTTTAATACTTGAATGACCACGTACACTTGCGTGTGCGATTTGGACACAACACCAAGCGCTACCCCACTTTCATCGCACATCACTTCAAACGGTTGTCCCTAATTCGGTTAAATAATGATAGGTGCAGAAGTCAACTTCTTTCAACTCCCCTAATGCTCTCAGACAAGCATCATCAAACTCAAACTTACACTCCTTCTCAAGTATCTTACACAATGGGTGTGCGAATTTAGAGAAATCCTTTATGAACCTCCTATAGAAACCGACATGACCAAGAAAACTTCTAACACCTTTTGCAGAGATGGGAGGTGGGAGTTTTTCTATTACCTCAAATTTAGTTCTATCAACTTCAATTCCTTTTTGTGAAATCCGATGAAGCAGAACTATACTCTCTTTCACCATGAAGTGACATTTTTCCTAGTTGAGCGCAAGATTGCACTTTTCACAACGTTTTAGCACCTTGGCAAAATGAGCTAAACATTCATCAAATGAATCACCAACTACAGAGAAATCATCTATAAATACCTGTGTCGTGTCCTCCACCATAAAAGAAAATATAGAAATCATGCAACGCTGAAAGGTTGTCGGAGCATTACATAATCCAAACGACATTCTCTTGAACACAAGTGTTCCATAAGGACAAGTGAAAGTGGTCTACTCTTGGTCCTCCGGAACTATAGAAATCTGATTGTTTCCTGAATACCCATATAAAAAATATTACTATCTCTTTCCAGCGAGACGATTTAACATCTGATCCATGAATGGCATTGGAAAGTGGTCTTTCTCAGTCCATGAATTCAACTTGCGATAATTCATACACACTCTCCAACCAGTCACTGACCTCATTACAATAAGCTCATTCTTAGCATTGGGAACCATAGTGATTCCTCCTTTCTTTGGCACACGTTGAATTGGGTAAACTCAACTACTATCAGCAATAGGATATATGACTCCCATATCTAACTACTTAAGGATCTCCTTTTTCACAACTTTTTGATCGGAGGATTTAATCTTCTTTGATGCTCAATACTTGGCTTGTTGTTCGGCCTGAGTTGAATTTTGTGAGGAAAAATGCCCGGTGGAATCCCAATAATGTCTTCAATAGTCCATCTAATAGCCCTTTTAAACCGTTTCAGAACCGACATCAACGCTTCTATTTTCCCTTCACTCAAGTCAGCAACAATTATGACCGGCAAAGTGGTGTTCTGGCACAAAAATACATACCGCAAGTGGGATAGGAGAACCTTAAGTTCCAACTTCAGAGGTTGATCGTGTTGGAGGAGTGTCTCGATTCTTCATATTTAAATCAAGCTTTATTGGTCTGTAACGAAATAGAACCCCATCAAGTGCAGCAACTAGCTCATCATAGTCATCAATACCACCACCATCAAAATTCATTATCACAGCCACTAGTGCCTCAACACCTAACCTCTCTTCAATAGACACTTTTAGTTCTTGCTCAACAGTACGATTTACTACTGATACCAATTTGAGATAACTTTCATGCTTCATACACCGACATATATTAAAAGTTACCTCTTCATTGTTCAATTGAAACTTCATATGTTCTCTCTCCATATCAACCAATGCACACCCAGCAGCAAGAAATGGACTCCCTAAGATTATAGGTACCTCAAAGTCAACCTCGCAATCCAGTATCACAAAGTCCGTTGGAAAGATGAATGTCTCAACATTCACAAGGATATCTTGGAGCACTCCAATAGGTCTCTTTACAGTTCTATCAGATATCCGTAACCGCATCGCAGTTAGCTTGGGAACTCCTAACCCTAAATTTTTATAGATCAACAATGGCATCAAGTTAATGCTAGCACCCAAGTCACACAGGGCCTTCGCAAAGTGAAACATACCTATAGTACAGGGAATAGTGAAAGCTTTGGGATCCTCTTTCTTTTGCACAAGTGACCTAATAGTAATGGCACTACAATGTTGCATCTTTTCTTCACTCTCAAAACTGACAATCCTGTTTTTAGTCACCAAGTCTTTCATGAACTTCGCGTACCTTGGCATTTGTTCAAGTTCTTCTATCAATGGAACATTTATGGAAAACTGCTTCAACATAGCTATAAACCTGCGATATTTCCCTTCTTTAGCCTTTTTCACCAACCTCTCTAGAAGGAAGGTGGAAGTGTAGGAATGGGAATAATTTTTCGTGTCACCTCAGCTCTCTTCTCTGTATCAACTTTCGGATCCTTAACTATCTAAACTTCCTCCCCAACTTTTTCTATCGTAGTTTCCGCTTTAGTCGGCATGGGAAGATCTACAGTCTACTTTCCACCTCAAGTAGTGACTTCCATGTAATTACCATCATTTTTCAGATTTTGAACTATATTGCTAGGAAGTGTTCCTGGCCAATGTTGATTCACCATCGCGGAGAACTGACTAAACTGCTGCTCAAGTTGCTTAATCAATACTGCATGGACGTCAACTCTTTAACCAATGCTAGATATATCATTACGCATCTCCTTCACATTGTCATCAGTCGATTAAAATCTCTTCATCATATTTTGGACCATATCTTCCACTCAAGTCATACTTGATCCAGCATCTCTATTCTCCGTGGAACATAGGGCCAATTTTGTCATTTCTGTTACTATAACCATTCTTGTTGTAATTCTTATCACGATTGAAGTTCCCTTCATGATTGTACTTCCCTTCAGGGTTGTAGTTACCATAGTTCCGACCTTGATTTCCTTTACCTTGGCACCAATCATCCAAATTGGAACCTTTGGTGTTAGTCTGGAAACCCCCCGTCTCACCAGATTCGCATCTTCCTCAAAAAGTACTAATCAACTACGATGCTCTAGGTTGATATTCACATCATTCACTTTATCTGCACTTCCACTCACATGTTTTAATACCAAACAAATTTATGTTCTCATTTGGGCCATGTCCTTATGAATATCATCATTTGATTGACATGGTGCAGTTTGAACAACAAACGTGTTTCTCCTAGTATTTGCCTTTCTAGTGCTCCATGCCTTATTGTTCTTGGAGATCCTCTCGAGTTTTTCAGCAATCTCTTCAAATATGAATTCCCTATAAGATACTCCAGAAATAGTATCTAGCACAACCTTTCCATTGTCATCATGTCCTCTGTAGAAGTACTCTTTCAGCGACTCATCATCTATATGGTGATTTGACACACTCCTCATGAACCCAATGAATCTTTCCCTCGAACTACTTACCAACTCTCCAAGCAATGCTACAAAGTTATTTAGTTTATCCTTGAGATTCAACTTCTTGGAAACCGAAAAATATCTTGCCATGAACACCTTATGCAGTTGGTCCCCAGTATACATTGAATTATATGGAAATTCAGAAAGCCACACAGTGTCATCACCTTTCAGCGAGAGTGAGAATACACGCAAACCTATTATATCCATGTCTAAATCTAGCTGTCCTACACTACTCAAACAGACACTCTTCACTTTAGTCATGTGGGAATATGGATCTTCCGAAGGTAACCCAGCGAACAACCCTCTTAATGTAAGAATTTGCATAAGGTTGTTAGTCACCACAAAAGAATGTCCTTGAGGTAGTGGAGGGAAAACAATGGCACCGATTGACTCCACCGAGTCATAGTTAACCCTGTAGTTATCACGACCTCTCGATGCCAGTTCGTTATGCACTGCTTATGCATTTTCAACTAGATGACCACCTTAAACATGAATAGGCACATTCACAACTCCAGGAGGTTGCAAACCAGCTCCATCCCCTTGACCCACTCTGATGAGATCATTTTGTACCTCGAGATTTAAGCCTCTTCCAGCCATTCTTCTAAAAGTTCTTCTCAATTCCAGATCGTAGGTAGACAGGGGATTGCCTTGACTCCGTGTACTTGTCATACATTAGAGGTAAGACATGTAGAAAACATAAACAAAACAAAAACGTAAAATTAGGAAATACTTGATTAAATTTCAACAACGAAGTTAGTCTAAACTAAAAGTTTTATTCCCCCGCAGCTGTGCCAAAATTTGATACACCCAAATTACACCTTTCGAAAAAAGTATAAGCGATCATTGTCAAATAAAGAACCTAAATTTTAGGTTGGGGTCGATCCCACGATTAATATGGTTCAGACTTAGGCTAACTTACGATTATCTATGTTTAGTCAAATGATTTCTGAGAAAAGTAACAATTGGGGGTTTTTGAATAAAATAACAGTTTATTGATTTGTATCACTAAGTAACAAGTAAACAGGATTTGCAGTTTGAGATATCAATGTGAGATGAAAACTAGGGCATACGTGTTCCCCACAATCTATTAACGCAGTATTCCTAATAATAGTAACTCTGTCCCAGTTCTAGCATGCAATGTTGATAAGTTAGATATCCCTAAGTGATTGGTCCTCCAAATAGGGAATTTCACCATTCAACTTGATCTGTCTACGGGTGTGTGCTTTAATAACCCTTAGTTTTAACCCCAAATTAGCCCTCAAATTAGTTGATTAAGGTCAGGCTATTAGATAGCGGCTAAACTTAACTAAATCTCTGTTGTTCAATCCTTTTCTCATTCACTACCTCTTTGGTCCGGCAGGTAGGAATGAGATGAGTTCTAACGTTGTACACCGCTAGAAGCATTCTAAACAAAATGATTAACAATACACGCATACACTATTCTAGAATTACTTATTTATTATTGATATATTGTTAATTGTTCATTGTTCCCACAACCCTAGTTGTGGATTTAGCTACTCGTGCTTGAGAATTCACAATTCATATTAAGGTTAATAAAATACATTATGAAGTTACTATTAGAATAGATGAACAGCGAAATCTTGAATTGAACATGAAAAGCAAATTGCATAAACGAGCTTCAAGAGTTAAATTGATAAATTGTTTGCAAAGTAATTCCAAAAGCTAAAAACAAAAGTCTCTAAAGAGATCTAACCCTTAAAAACGTGAACTACAACCTACATTTATAGTACTCAAGTCCTAAAGCAAGTAGGAAATGAAAATAAGGAAATTATGGTTATGGTAGTTTCGATCGATGGTGGCCAATGACGGACCATGGATCAGCAAATGGTTTGTGGGTCACCTCTATGGTTCAGCAGTTGGCAAAAATTCTTGGCTTTCTCATCGATAGTTTACATCGAAGGTTCATAGGTCCAGTCACGATCCGTCCTGCACATTTGTGGTTCAAGTACTGGAACTCATCTTTCTGAATAAAACGACGACTCTCATCGCTTGTCCGCCACTCAACCTACGGGGCCTCGGTTTCCTCCGTGGTTCCACACTTAGGTCAGACTTACATGCACAACTAATCCATGGCTTCCACCTACGGCTTGTCAGCTGAATAAAGGCTCGTTGGTTGCATAAATCCTGTTGTTTCATCTCCTTTCAACGACAACTGCTTTAAACCAATTTCTTGAAAAATGAGACAAAACACCATCATACCTAATAAAAGAAATGCCTAAGACACACACAAACTTCAAGTGAAATGCATAAGAAATACCGTAAACTCACGGTACATCAATTGCGCACTTCAAAAAAAATGTTTGAACCTGAACCTATGGTCTCCTATTTGATTTTTTGTTTCTTTTCTGTCTCTGATTTCCATATCGAATTCTTAAAGCAACAAAATACACCCACCTCATTTTTTATCTATCTTATTCTCTTTTGCGCCATCCGGTAATTTGCTTAAAAGCTTTACTCTTATGCTTTAGCTCTCTATGTATGGATTCTTCCGTCAAACTCCATGCGTTGTCCAATCATATGTGTTAGTGAAAACTTATCTCAATACTCATAAAAACACAAAAAAAGAGTAAATAATCCTCTTAAAACTAAAGGTATATTCAATAAAAATATAGTAAATGAGCATATAAATAGGCCCAAAATCACGCGTCAGATACGTATGATTGTTTGTGTGTTTGTTCCATGAGTGGACCAGATTTATTCATTCTGTTCTAAGAATTACATATTAATCCATGAGTGGTCGGGTTGGTATATTTAAATTCTAAAGGAATCTAGTGTTGATTGAAATCACATGTTAAAATACCGTAACTGATATTTTAGGGATTCTTGGGTGGTATGGATTACTTTAAGGGGGGGTGTTTAATCATGTGTGAAACAAGTCAACGGGTCATAATAACTGATGGAAATGAGCTGGTTAACAGAATTATGAGGTGGGTTTGAATTCAAGAATGGAATAACTATGAAGATCCATGAGTGGGTAGTATGGGTGGTTTTAAAAAGGCTCATATGATAGAAGGGTTAGACTATGATCAGACATGAGGGTGTAATGGTCTGAATGGTTGAGTTTGCAGAGGAACAAGGTGTGATAACTTGGGATAGTTAGTAAGAGTTCAAAGGTTGTATTACTTTGTAGTAAGGACGGTGATTAAGAGATTGGGATTGTAATTATATTTATATGTTTCATGTTTCTTTGATTATTTGCATGATATTATGTGGTTGATTCAGCTCGGCCAATGATGCTTACCAATATGTGTTGTTTCTATTGATATTACTCTTGCTATGCAACTTGGCATAGTTTTTGTTATTCTACACGACCTAGATTGTTTTTACTTCTATGTCATACTTTACTTAAGTGAACAAAGTTGCCTAACGTGTTTCAAAGAAAGTGTAAAGACTTTAAACTAAGAACACAATATTTTACGTGGAAACACCCGGCTCAAAAAGTGTAAAAACCACGAACTGTTCCTCAACAAGATTTACCCTAACTTCATCAAATAACTATGAGCCTCAACCAACAACGATATTACAAGAGTTTATGTAACCTAAAGATTATGAACTACCTAATCTCAATTCTAGCACAGGCCTCCAAGGTATGTGTTCCTAGTGTCTTCGAGTTGCCTTGAACTTAAAGACTAAGATCCTATAATCAGTTTATAAATAACACTATAAAAATCACAAATACTAAGAAAACTTCCTAGATCTATTCTTCTATATTCTTTGTTCAGCAGCACTTCAGAAATCAATCTGTCAGTTGTTTTTGCTTTGTAAGTGCATAACAAGTATGGACACCTCTTCTCGTATTTATACTTTTTCTTTCTGGAGTCTTCAAATCTTTCACTGACTCGTCTTTCGTTCCGCTACTCTGTTTCATTTAGAGTTCTTCTTGCAATGAAACTCCTTTATGATATAGAAGTCCTTGAAACCGTTTCTCATGAGATCACTTTGCCAACGTGTTCGTTGCATTTCGTCATTTATCAAAACAATACTTATCCTAACAAATTCCCCCTTTTTGATGATGACAAACTCATGGCCGTTGTCTACATTCTTCTTAGCTTGATATTTTGACCTATAACATTTAAGCATGGAACACTTAGGCAAAATATATTAGTTGTGGGTTATAAATAATGCACTCCCTTCTTTAATTTCCCCTTTTGGCATCATCGAAAACAGTTTCAAGTGAAATAATATGGAGATAAGTGTATAAAGCAGTAATACCCAATCTGCACCAGTTTAAATAGCCATTAAGATCATACAAAAATCAGTTAATAACAGTGATTAACACAAACAATATTACTAAAAACGGAATTAGTGTATGAAGAAACAAAACATACCATAGAAAACAACCAAAAGCGATAAATGTCTTCAAGAGGGAGCACACACATAGCCAGATGCACAAAAATAATAGAGTAGATCATGGAGACCAAAAAGAAGGAAGATTTCAAAA
Source organism: Solanum gracilifrons (assembly GCA_029582605.1). Taxonomy (NCBI): domain Eukaryota; kingdom Viridiplantae; phylum Streptophyta; class Magnoliopsida; order Solanales; family Solanaceae; genus Solanum; species Solanum gracilifrons. The sequence continues at coordinate 9,700 of JAJOOH010013994.1, read as the reverse complement.
GGATAAGATGGGAGTTTGAGTAGCCAACAACTGAGTCAGGTGGCGCACAGTAGCGATATTGGCATTCCTCTACTGAGCGAGTTCATTTTGAAGGATCACTACTCTAGCTTCCCAAGTCTCCTTTTCTATTTGATGAGCGGACATCATAGCAGCTAGTTCAATTTTCTTCTCAGAAAACTGATTTTTTAAGCGCTGAAGAGGTGTGTCAAGACACCTCATAAAAGTGGGAGAGCCATGTGATTCACCTGACCTACCACATCCTTAACAGTTTGAGAATGCCATACCTATACTGGCACATCAAAGGCATAAAATATGGAAGTCGTCCAGAATCCATATGGAAGTGCATGCCCATTTTTATCCTGATTAAGAACCTTGTGAATATGTTTGATGATCAAAGAGGGTAAGTCAATTGGAACCTCTATGTCCAGTAGCTCCATGATGGTGAGATCAAGAAAATTTTCCTACGTACATCTTTGTTTTCTCTGTAGGATAATCTTCTTAACCATATGAAAGTACAAATGATGTAACGGAGACATCTCATTCTTCACAACAAAACGATGGTGAGTCAGGTAAGGCTTATAAGAGAATTTGCGAGAGATGGCTAGAGTAGAGGACTAATTAGGCAAAGGTGGCCACTCAAGCTTAACATAATGACCCCATCCCTCAGAAGGAATTCCCAGTATTCGATCAACATCAGTAGGGACCAAATAAAATGGCGTGTTTCTCACAGTAGAAGTGAAGGATAGTCCATCACTCATTCCATTTATGTAAAATTCAGTTACCTCTTGCTTTACTAATTTACATTGTGTATCTCCTTAAAGAAAGAGAGTTGACCACCCTTAGGCCTCTAATTTTGTCAGTAACATTGTCATCTCAGGGCCTCCAAATCCAGTGACCACTTGACCCCTAAGAACAGATTATTGACGGAAGTGAATGATTCAATTAAGCTGAGATGACAAAGAAACAGGGGAAGCAATTTGTTTCTTTTTGGATTTAGATGTGGATTGCGTGAAAAATAGATTTTGGATCCAGGTTTGGGAAAGGGGTTAGGAAGGGAAGATTTTTTGGCTTTGGTGGAGGGTTTGGACTTATAACTTGAGGGTTTTTAAGTAATGTACTTGCTACACCTATCCCTACTACTCACAAGATCATGATCAGAAAGAACAATGGCAGGGGTTTGGGGTGGATGGCAAGCAGAAGAACGAGTCCTTTTTCTAGCTGCCAAGGCGGATATCAAATCAGCCTCAACTTGACGACATTTTTGTCTAGTTTGAGGGACCCTGACAGTGTTAATGGAAGGTATATTTGTGGGTGAAGAAGGTTCAGACATAGGGTTTGACACAAAGTCTCCATTGACATTTTTGAGACGACTCCTACTCTTTTTTCGAATAAGTTCAGCGAGAAGAATTTCATCAGTATTATCAACACATAAAGGAACAGAGGCATCAGCATGTGTCATGGGAAAAGAATCAGTTGAATTAGAGAGAAAGGGATTTGAACTTACAGAGCTCCAATTTGTGAACCCATTTAGAGCTACCCGAAAGGATACATGCTTACTAACTTCCCCCTCACTCGGTGCATCAGTAAGAAGTCCCAAAAGAAGATCCTGAAAGTTAACTTCCACATTTGCTGGGAGAGGTAGAGAACCATTAATCGACATTGCTACATTTTTCTAACCAATCATTGAGGGAGGAAAATTATGCAATCTTAATCATCCCCAAGTCTAATCTATTTTTTTCAAAATGCTCCCTACTTATTACTTTAGTAAAAATATCAGCAATTTGTTCCTCAATTGAGCATAACATTATTGATATGTGACCTTTCTCTACATTATCTCTTAGAAAATGGTTTCTTATATCAATATGTTTTGTTTGTATATGTTGCACAGGATTCTTTGCTATATTAATAGAACTAGTATTGTCACACAAGATAGGAACTCTTCCAACATTCATACAAAAATCCAACAATTGTTGTTTAATCCATAGTAATTGGGCACAACTTGATCCAGCCGCCACGTATTCAGCCTCAACAGTTGATAAAGCTACAAATTTTTTTTTCTTAGTGGACCAGGATATCAAACACGTTCCAAGGGAGTGAGCCATACATGTGGTACTTTTTCTGTCGACCATGTATCCAGCATAATCAACATCTACATAACCAACCAGATTGAAGTTGCTTCCTTTAGAGTACGAAAGTCCCAGATCAGTGGTTTCTTTGAGATACCTAGAAATTCTTTTAACAAATTTAAGATCAGATTCTTTGGGGTTTACTTGAAACCTGGCAGAGAAGTCCAACACTAAACACTATATTAGGTTTACTTGCAGTAAGATGCAAGAGAGACCCAATCATTCCCCTGAACACTTTTTGATCGACAGATGCACCTGTTTCATCCATAGCTAGTTTAGTGGCAATAGCAATAGGAGTATCTATTTCCTTTGCTTCATTCATGTTAAATATTTTGAGCAGTTCCTTCACATACTTTTGTACACGAATCAAGGTACCTGTGGATGTTTGCTTGATTTGTAATCCAACAAAAAAATTGAGCTCACCCATCATGCTCATTTCAAATTCTTCACTCATAAGTTCAACAAACTCTTGAGTCATCAGACCATTTCTAGATCCAAAGATTATGTCATCCACATATACCTGCACAATCAATAAGTTTTTTCTATTTGTTTTTAGAAAAATTGTTTTGTCGATTTTACCTCTTGTGTGGCCATGGTCCATGTAACACCCTGAAAATTGGTAGACTAAACTAAAGCCAAGAGCTAGGGTTCTAGAGTGAGATGTTGAGGATTAGAGTCGTAGATGAGACCTTACGTGCTTAGAATGAGGGATTTTAGTGGTTGAACATCAAGGTACATGTTAAACCTCGTATCATAGAAGACCATTTAGATTTTAGTTGAGCATGGGAAGGGCAAGTACCAAGGAAAAGGGTCAAGCCTAAGCTAAGGGGCCAAGGCTGCCCAACCTTGGCAAGCTACTGCCCAAGGGGTCACGACCAGTGGTCTTAACCATGGTCAGTGAAGGGGTCCTTGGCAAGGGGCTGCCAGTGAGGGTTAGTTTAGTAAATTCCAATTCGACTAGTTTTAAGTGGGGGTCCTTTTATATGAGTTTTATTCACCTATATAAGGTATTTTAAGTCATTAGACCCCAATTTTAAGTCAATTTTCACAAGACCCAAATCAAATCCCCAAATCACTCCTCTCTCAAATATTTCTCTCTCTAGAAATTCCCATTGAAGAAGAACCTAGAGCTTGAAGCTAAGGTCAAGAACAAAGGTTCCATTGCTAAAGAATTGTGCTAGGGCATTGATTAAGGTATGTTTAGCTTATCATCGATGGGTTCTTCCACCCATAGCGCCCCCTTAGTAATCACTCAATTGTGGATCAAAAACCCAATTATAATTAGGGTTCTTCTTACATTTTGGGTAGGATATGGGTATGATTCCAGTCTAGTGGATAATACCTAATTATGATTGACTTATATTTGTTTAGTGATATTATGATGAATTTATGTGATTTCTATGGTAAACCCTAGTCTAAATTGATGAATGTAATATTTGTGGGTTTATGCCATTAGAGGTCAAATTAAAGGTTCAAAGTGATTCTCTTAAATCATTGTCATGAGTAGTAATTGTTCAAGGTTAGGAATATATAATTATGAATTGAACTATACTTTATTAAATATGATGGGTCTTGACTTGTAAAGATGTAATTGAGCCTTTATGGTGAAATATGACTAAGAATTACCTAGTAATGAGGAGTGTGATGAGAATTGCTTAAGATGAAGCTTATTACTTGAATGTCTTGTAATCTAGATATGAATGATGATAGAATGAAGTAAATCTTTGAGAGTAAGGCTTGTAGTCATAAATGTTGAATCACTAGGGCTTTAAAAGTAGACTCAATGTGATGAATAGAAGTCTAATATGTGGATTAGTGGTTAAAGGCCTATACTCACCTAATCTACTTTATGAATGCTTGAAAGTATGAAGTGATAGAATCACTCTGAACATGGATTGGTTGTAAAGGACATCCTTCTATGAGATATGAATGTTAAGCAAGGCTTAAGAAGTAAATCTTCAAGTGTATGCTTGGCTCCAAGTGGAAATTGACAATGAGATGGAGTGTCATACAAGATAGTGTTCGGGCTCCAAGTAGAAAGGAGAACCACACCTAGTTGATGTGAGGACTATCCAAGTTAAAGGGGGGAACTCTTACGTAATAGAGTGTGGGTTTTCTCAAAGTTAGGTCTCATGAGATGGAAGCCTTCACATAGTTGAGTTAAGGTTTTCTAGTAGGAATCTCTATATCCAATGAACTTAGACATGCTTGAAGAAGCATCTCATAGTGTTCTAAATCATAATTGAACTAAGACTTACTTAATGAAGTACCTCATAGTGTTCAAGAGTATTTATGGTCTTAGACATGCTTAAAGTAGTATCTCATAAGGTCCATGTAGATGATGAACTTTGACATGCGAAAAGTAGTATCTCATAAGGTCCATGTAGATGATGAACTTTGACATGCTAAAAGTAGTATCTCATAGGGTTCAATCTAATGATGAACTAAGATGTGCTTGAGATACTACCTCATAGTGTTCTAAAGTTAAAGGGAGGAACTATGTTCCAAATCAAGAAGTATTAGTATGAGGACCTACACGTAGTTCTTAGCATGAGTAGTATTATGGGATGCTATTTATGCATGGCACAAGTATGAATTAGGGTCATTTAAGAGAGAGTTCTTATGAGTGATGTATTTTAAGATAGGGTTGTGTTATAGTTGGCTTCCATGATATGTTGGACTAAGGATGGTAGTTCCCTTGTCTATATGATGTAAGCTAGAGAGTGAGACTAAAGGAAGGCAAGTATGACTATGTTGACTTCAAGGTGATACTTAGTGTGAATGGTATTATGGGATGCCTTTCATGCATTGCACAAGTGTGCCTTGAGGATACTTAGGAGTATGATACCCTTATGGTAAAGAAGCTTAAGTGTTGACCATGAATATAGACTATGATTAAGATGAATAAAAAGGGGTACTTTGCTTGGGTGGTATTATGGGATTCTATCCTTGCTTTGCACATGTATGCTTTTAAGGTTACTTGAGAATGCTACCATTATGGTATAGATGAATAATAGTCAATTATGCTTACATGTCACGATCCAAGGGTACCCCCTAGACGTAACATGGCGTACTTGACCCCGAAAGGATCTCATACAAGCCCTTAGCATTATAACATAGGTAATTGAATTAAAATACGGAACAATTTAATACTTTTACAATCGAAGACATTTTTTTTATAAACGCAATGGAAATCTTTACTAAATCTTTGTCTCAAACCATATAACATAATTCTTTAATACAACTCTTGGGATGCAGCCCATACAAAGTCTAAAACATAAAGAAATGACATAAAGGAACACAATGGGTTTGTCTTTGAAGCTATGAGGACTCACCAATTCTTCAACTCTTCTTGATCCTTGGAATCATAGCCTTCAAAGCAACTCTGTCTCCGAAACCCTACATTCGATTAGAATGTAGGCAATATGTGTTAGTACAACATGTATCAACTGTGAAAGATAGAACAAAATCATAAGAGCATGTCAAAATGGTTAGTCAACATATGACATAATCATAAGAGATAGTAGCATAGTCATAACATAATCATCATAGTCATAGCATGATCTCCAACATAAGCATCATATAAACATAAGTCAACATAAGACATATATAATGAGCATAATAGATAAGTCATAATCATATAAGCATAATAGACTCTTAGTCATCTTTACCATAATAACACCATTCTCAAGTAACCTCAAAAGTATACATGTGCAAGGCATGAATAGCATCCCATAATACCACCCAAGCCAAGTATCCCTTTTTGGTCATCCTAATCATGGTCTATATGCATGGTTAAGTCATAAGCCTCTCTACTATAAGGGCACCATACTTATAAGTGACTTCAAAGCACACGTCTGTAATGCATGAAAGGCATCCCATACTACCCTTCACACTAAGCATAACCTTGAAATCATCTTAGTCATATTCACTCTACTTTGGTCTTACTATTGGCTATCTTCATATAGACAAGGGAACTACCACCTTTGGTCAATCAAATCTTAGAAGGCAACTATAGCAACAACCCAAGCTAAACTATACTATGTGTGGGAACCCTTCATACCTAGTCTTAAGTCATACTCGTGAAATTTATGGATGGCATCCCATACTACTACCCACACTAAGTACACCTTTAGACTATCATGAATGATCACTAGTTGAAGACTAGTCCCTCAATTTTATTTACCTCTATTCAAGACTACCAAGGAATAGCCCCCTAATGGGATAGACCATGTTGTCATCTTACTAACATAACTAGGTGAAGCTAAGCTAACTACTTTGGAAGACACACTATCATGCAAGTCCAAGCTATTCTAGGAAAGATACAAGTGTCATATCCTAGATACAATGAAATAGTCCTAGATCAACTAAGTGATGCTACCCTTACAAGTATACTATGATATAAATGAAAGATAACCTTAGGAGAGTATGATTCTCAATCCTAAGCTATCCTTAGGAGAGTATGAGTCCTCAATCCTAAGCTACCATGACTAACCTAACTCAAGTTATCCTTTAAATGCATCTTACAATGCAAAGTCAAGCTACCCTTAGGAGAGTAGGAATACTCAATCCTAAGCTACCCTTAGGAGAGTCTAAGTCCTCTATCCCAAAGTTACCATGAAATGGTCTTGGCCAAAATAAGTCATTCTACCATGAAAGCATCATAATAATGCTAGTTCAAGTTACCCTTAGGAGAGTGAAAATCCTCAATCCTAGGCTACCATGACTACTCCTAACGCATGCTACCATGACATGCATTCTACAATGCTAAGTCAAGCTATACCTTAGGAGAGTATAGATCCTCCATCCCAAGCTATCAACCTTGGTCTTACCCTACTAAGCCAAGCGATACATGAAGGGATCATACATCACAACTTCAAGTTGTTCTAGCCTAACAAGCTTTGATTCATTTTAGGTTATTAAGCAAACATAGAATCATTCTAAGTGAGTGAACCTTTGGATCTCCTATCAATTCATGCCTAAGTGTGTAAGAGAGAAGCAGTCCACAACACAATTACATAATATTGGTTTTACCCCCAAAGACCTAACCATGATGGCTACAAGCCCTACTTTCAAGCTTAACTTTATTCTATCATGATTCATGTCTAAATTATAAGTTATTCAATCACATTGTTTACTACTAAGTGATTATAGTCATAATTGATTCATAAAGGTTCAATTATAACTTTACAAGTCAAGATCCTTCCTATTCAATCAAGTTTAGTTCAATTCATGATTAGATGATCCTAACTATGACCAATTATTATACAAGACATTGATTTAGGAAGATCACCTTTGAACCTTGAACTTTGCCTCTAATGGCATAAACCCACAAATATAACATTCATCTATTTAGATTAGGGTTTACCATAGAAATAACATGAAATAATCAAACAAAGTTAAATCAATCATAATTGGGTGTTATCCACTAGATTGGAATCACACCCAAACCCTACCCATAATGCAAGCACAACCCTAGCTAGAATTGGGTTTTTGATTTCACAAGTGGGGGAAACTATGAGGGACCTATGGGTGGAAGAACCCATAGATGATTAAGCTTAACATACATATTTTCAAAGACCTAAAGAAATCTTGAATCAATGGATTAACACTGCCCTCTTCTCTTCTCTTCTTCTTCTTCTTCTTCCTTGCTTCTAGAGAGAGAATTTCTTGAGAGACATTTGGGGTCTTAGATAAATGAGTTAATGACTTAGTTTAAGGGTTCTATTAATTACTTATATATGGCTAATTAAATAACTAACCTTCCTCCCTTAACCCCTAATTAATTACTAACTTAACCCCTCAATCCCAACTTAAAAACTAAACCACTAAAACTGCGCGGACCTACGACCCCACCACCTACAGATCATAGGTGGATCTACTGGGAATGGACCACCTCCGTAGGTGAGGTCTGCAGCTCTAAAATGGCAGGCCACTACAGGCCTTGACCCACGACCCCAACCTACGGGGCATTGGTCCATCTACAGCCAGTAGATGGCATTCGTAGGTGCTGCCAAATTCCAGTTTTGGGGACTGTTTTTGGGGTCCCCCTCAAGGACCTGTTGGGTGGTTGTACCTTGACGTATATCCTCTAAAACCTCCATTCTAAGTACATGAATCCTTTCTACAACTTTAAATCCAGAAACGACACTCCAAACCTCTTACAAAAGGCTCTAGAGCTCAGTAGTTCAACTTACTAATTTTCGGAGTGTTACATTATATGAATATGACTTATCTCCTATGCTCATTAACTATGTCTTATGTTGAATCATGATTATGTGATGCTTATGCTGGAGATTATGCTATGATTATGTTGTTATCTCTTATGCTATTGTCTCATGTTGACTAACCATTTTGAGATGCTCTTATGTTGTTGTGTTAGTTTCATACTTGGTACATTTTGTAATAAGTCATATTGCCTACATTCTAATAAAATGTACGGTTTTGGAGTTTTGAGTTTCCTTTGGTGGATAGCTTTCTAGAAATTGCAAGAAGAGTTGAAGATTTTGGTGAGTCCTCATAGCTTCGAGGACAAACCCATAGTTCTCTTATGTCATTTGTTTATGTTTTAGACTTTGTATGGGCTGCGTCCCAAGAATTTTATTCAAGAGTTTAGTAGATGGTTTGAGACAAAGTCATAATAAAGACTTCCGCTTTCTTATGAAAATGTTTTCGATTGTATGGTTTAAAGAAGTTTTAAATTTTCCCGTACTTTCTATGATCTTATTTTATGATTATGCTAAGCCCTTTTATGCGACCCCTTCGGGGTCAGGTATGCCATGTTAAGTCTAGGGGGTACCCCTGGGTGGTTACAAACTTTGTAATCAGAGCACAAGGTTTAGAGATGACTTATATGCATTATTTTCCTCATGTTGTAGTGCATTGACTAGAGTTGCATATAGACTTCATGAGATGAGTATTTGAGAATGCCCTAGTTTTGGAGTTGAAAGATTCCTCCTTGAAATGAATGTTTTTTTAGAGTAAATTGCATATGGGCTCCATGAGAGTATGTTAAGCATGATATGATTAGGAGACGGTAGTTCCTCCTTGAATATGACTAGTTATGAGAATGTCTTGCTTAAATGGGTTGTTTGATGAAGTTCCTACTTCCCTGTGTTGCATTGAGTATGTTTAGCTTGGAGCTGATGTTTTCCTCCTTGGTTTATGTGCATTAGATATGTTGCGTGCATGATGGGCTTCTAGTCTAGAGTTGTTTCCTTTAAGAAGGGCTTAGAACTGTCATTCGAGGATGAATGTTCCCAACGGGGAGATATTGTAACACCCCGGAAATTAGTAGACAAAACTAGAGTGATACGCTCAAATTACACCTCCTTACAGAATTATAAGCGATCGTTATCAAGTAAAGAACCCAACTTGTAGGTTGGGATCGATCCCACGAGGAAAATGGTTTAGACTTTACTTTAACTAGCAATTATATTCAATTAGTCAAGTTATTTCCAGAAACAGATAATAAAAGGGGGGTTGTGTTTGTGTAAAACAAATAGCAAGAACTTAATAAGTAATCAATAATCAAACTCAACTTAGGTTGTTATCAAGATAAGAGAAATAACTAG